>VZRO01002177.1:50785-61133 GCA_013397915.1 Daphoenositta chrysoptera | reverse complement strand
GGCCCTCCCTCCGCCGCCGCCCGGCCCCGGCCCGCCGCCGCGGGGGGCAGCGCTGCCGCTCCGCGCCGCGCAGGCTTGTACAGAAAATAATAGAGATATTATTGTTGTGCTGTGACAGCCGCTCTAGCTGGAGCTGTGTGGCGCAAAGCCGCGCTGGTTGCCTAAATATTTCGTCGAGAACTTAGAGATATTTCACTGCGGCGAAGGTTATTTCTGCTTAAAAATCTCGAATTATTCAGGTGGAAGCTTAAAACGTTGTAAGATGCGGGGGGATGGGTAAGCAGGGCTCGGGGAATTGTCTGTGCACCAGAAAAACATTTTCACTGTTTGACTCTTTGCTAATTATTGACTCGTTTCCTTTGAAAAAATTTCTCAAATCGCTGTAACTGTGACGGTAGTGGTCAGTACTGCAGCATCAATTCCGTACAAAATCTCGGAACGTGTGTTTATTGCGTTACACCACGCTCTGTGCTAAATTCGTATTGATGTGTGTGTGTGCGCGGCATGGCTGCTGACTCGATTCCTCCTAATACACGAGCTTAAAACCTGGCTGTTTGTGGATGAAATCCAATTTCCATTCTAAGCTCCCTGGGAGACAGCCTTAGTTTTAGTAATCACTTACCATTAATACTGCCCCAAACAATTTTTAATACTTAAAATACATATATCATGTATAATATATAGCACATCACCTCGGCTTATAAATTACAAGCCAGATCCGTAATGCGTTATAGGATATTAAACTGTGCACACATTAGCATCTAAACAGGCTCTTGCCCAAATGCATTCTCAAATTAAGAACTCAATCCAGTACATAGGAAACTTTCAAAGACTTCTTTGGGAATTCTGTCCCAGGAACGTGATATCTAGCCTCCTTGCCAGTAGATGAAATAGACGCAGCAGATTCAGTAACAATTTGATAGCATATATGGTCAGAAAAAATGATTGTATAAAAATGGAACTTTCTTACTCATCATATACCCTTTGTATCTAAGATACTCTGACTCATAATTGCTTAGTTTACTGACTGAAATAAAATTCTAGGCTTCTGTTACCTTGGCAGTTGCTGACACAATTATGGTACAGCAAACTGGGGACTGGTTCTAGCTCTTCCATTTTCTTTACTGAGTTACAGCCAAAGAATTTTATTACTATTTGAGCCAGAAAGAACACGGCATGACTTGTAAATCTCAGGTCCAGTTTGTAGGGTCATCAGTCCTAAGAGGTCTCTTTTTATTTGTAAACCAAGCAAATGACTTACAGAAACTTTTGAAGACAAAAATAAAACCCACGATGTTCGAACTAAGCCATCTTGAGTCAATTTCCGCAGTGGAACTGGATAAATTATAACACTGCTCTCTTTATCTCACTGACTATGTCCCATTCATCTGTAGCAACATTGAAACAAACAATTCTCTGGTTTTTAGACCACATCTGTTTTACTGTGCCCCCTGCACCAATTTTAATTATGTGACAGATCTGATTGGATTCAGCACCTGCAAGTCCTCCCTTTGGGATCTCCAATTAGCTTATAAAACATTTACTTGATTGCATTCTTGAAACAAAATATTGTTTCATCCTAACAACAGAAATATTAAAGTGTAGAATAAAAAAAAGGTTTCAACGTGATATGCGTGTATGTTGTTTGTGTATCTAGCTTCCATAAGCTTAGAGGAAAAAGTGGTAATCCTGAAACCTAATTTCCTCAGACTCAGCAGATGTCTGTCCTGTGTTAGCCTGTTTCTTTACTGACAGCTGTTTCACAAGTGCCTCCCCTCGTCTCTACAGAATGCCTTTTGTTTAATAATTTCCCTCTACATTATCTCCCATGCCACTTAGACAAGCTTTTTCAACTTTTCTGGTAGTTTTAGAAGGTTTTTTATGGTTTAAAGACAGGCTTATTTTTGAAGAAGGTAGTTTTAACTATGTAACTAGCCTCTCACCTAGTTTCTTAGTAACAGTTCTACTTAACTAGGAGGATAGCTGCACTTAATCTACATTTCAACCAATACCGATTTAGTATTACGGAAAGTTTTAATTTTTACAGCTATGCTTTAGAATATGCTCTTTTTCCTCCTCATTTAATTGCTTGGAACAGTGATAATGAAGGTCTAGGGGGGAATATACCATAAAGTGCAGCCCTCTAGTGGCAGAGGTCACTTGGAGTTTAAAGCAAGCTGGGTCTTTGTCATGGGTGGGGGTAATGAAAGGAGCAGCTTTTAGCAAAATGCAGGCAACTGCCCAGCATTGTTCACGGTCTGAAGCACGAGTGAAAATAGTTGTGGCGGCCTGTATTACCACCTTGCTCCCACTCTGTTGTAATATCTGTGCAGAAATTACTGGTGGAAAATATAAAAAAGTCTGTATCAGTAGAGTTTTCCTCTTTTTCCAAATCTATAATCTGTTGTTTGTCTTTTCTGTGTTCAGCCAGCTCCACACTGCCATACCTGACCAGAGGTTTTTCAAGCAGCTGTGGGATCTTGATTTCTTTCCTGTCCATATCAGTCATGTCCTACCACATAATGTATTCTGTAACTTCAGTAAGAGTTTGTTCAGAAATGACATGGAGTATAAATTCCATTTGCCAGCTTTATCTCTAAAATCGTTCTCAGCTGGTGGAGATATGGTTGTTAGCATTCAAATTAATCTCTCCCACAGATATGAGTCCTATGCTTAGAAGTGAAAGGGATTAGGAACAGGGAGAAATTAAGCACATATATTAACAAATAGAAATCTGCATAATAACTCAGGTGAAGTTCTAGTAAACATCACTTAATCTAATAAAGTCTACTTTGTGGAACAAGACTCAATCTCCTGTTTCTTTTAGAGGTGATGGATAGTTCTCGTCTGACTAACAGAATGAAGAGTTCATTTTTCCCCTTATGGGAAATATGACAGAGTTCAATAATCATTAGATGAAAAACGATACCTCTTAAACATCCTGGCTAGGTAAAAGAAAACAAATTCCGTTTTTGTCCAAAAGGACTGGCAGCTTTTCATTACTGGATGGTTGCTGTGACTCCTGTAAACTTGGGCTTCACTAAAATTACAGTTAGTGATGAACTGGGAAGACTCTTTCAAGTCTGTAACATTCATCTTCTGTTTATGACCCTTTTTTGTCCAATAATCTACCAGTCATCTATTTGTTGCTTTTTTAAATACTGCCGAATTTGTTCATCAGTAAATATTTTTTTTTAATTTCAGTGGAACTTCTCCAAGTTTCCAGCAATATTAACCTGAAAAAAAATCAAACATCGTGTTTGGGAAAAAAAGTTAAGCACATGTTGGACAGAAAATGACCCGATTATCTGGTTTTTCACATTTATATTGGTTTTGTTATGTGCACCTATATTATATGCATTGCCAAACTAAAAGCCAATTGTTAATAGTCGTACTTTTCACTGAAAAGAGCATGGACAACTTCTAAACCTTTTCATGTTGCAGCTCCTTGCTGTGTATTAGCTTCCTTTTTCTGTGAAACTGAGGATGATAAGTTAAAATCAGTAAAAATGTGATCATACTATTTGTCATAACGTGAATATGTTGGCTAAAATTATTTTTCTGGTGGGGTGGAAGGAGGAAGTGTTTGTAGGAAATCAATGCCCATTTCTCTCTCAGCAGAGAGATCACCTGTCTCCTATTCTGACAAAGTTCATCAAAATTTACAGATCCTTTTTTTGACTTTTCTTCAGAATTAAGGAATTAAATTGATCTGAGTTCTTCACTGCTGAATCTGTAGGTCAGATTTATAAGGGGTCACCTGAGGACTTACCTAGATCTCAGTGTAGAAAAGAAGATAGCCTCAGGACAAGGTAATTTTTCATCCCTCCCAAGAAATTGACATTGTGGATCCAGATATCTGAAATTTCAGTGGCTGAACACTTACCCCAAAAAGTCATCCCCCTGGTGATCTCTATGTACATTAATCTAAAGACCTTTTATTTCTCAGGATGAAAAAAATGAAGACTAGATTTCAATTGCTTTCCAAAACTAGTAGTATCTTCTGTTTTCTTTAAGTTCTTTTGTGTGTGTGTTGTTTTGGTTTAATAGAAAAATAGATAAAAATAGATAATCAGGGATTAAAACTGATACAAACTATGAGTAATTCCACTGTAATGAAACAATGTAACATCGTGTGTGAGAAACAGCAGTATCTCCTAGTGTCGCTTTCTCAGTTTACAGTGTCACTGATGGTGTAGCTTTTGTTACTGTCTTACAAAAGGACACTGGTGAAGCATCTCATCTACAAACTGAATTCAGTCCGCTATCACTCTAGATGCTTCAGTATGCATTCCTTTAAAAATATGGTGAAGAGGGTATTTTTAAACGAATCAGCATACCTGCTTCCAATCTCTGTTATTATGATTGCTCTAGCAGTATTACCATTTTATGTGTCATTTTGCCCACCCACCACCAACTGTCTTATTTGTTTGAAATTCTGACACTTTACAATAAATGAAATAAGGAGAAAGATGCATTAACAGCAAAATTAGTTTCTTTGATTCTGTTGTCAAGTTTGATCCCCTTTCTGGAATAATGTAGTCTTACAATATAGGACCTTCATCAGGACTGGTTTAGAATTTTGCTATAGTTCAGCTCACATACAAAAGTTATTTCAGTGGAGAAGATCAGAAATCTTTCTGAAAAGGGAATGTAAAGGGGGAAAGTAAACATGTTGCACGGTAGACAAACGTAAAATAAGGACAGAGGCATTGATTTTTTTCTCTTGTAAACAAAATTTATATTAAACTATGTAGCAAAATTTGAGTTGCTCTGATCATTTTGCTCATTGAAAAGTGTATACTATGTGAGATTGTTAAATACAACTGTATCCTAGTAAAACCATACTAGTAAACTCTCCTACTGTTAACCACCAAGAAACTACATTTTGTCCTGTATAATTTATGATCAATTTTCCAAATAATAAGCTATTCCAGCAGAAGTAATTCTTATAGGTATAATACTACTATAATGGTAGAAATTTTGCCAATGGAAAGGCAAGAAAATTAGTATTGCTAATATTATTGAAATGGAGATCTAGATATCTTTAAAAAACACTTTTTAAATGCTTACTATAAAAAATTCATATGCCAGTAGATTACAAATTAAATCTTCAGCACAGCAAGATTTTAGGAAACAGTTATTACCTTTAATAATACACTGGGAACTTTAAGTGATTCCTCCCTGGATTTTAGCAAATACCTTAGAATTTCTTCTTCAATAAATTATTTCACTTCACCAACAAAATTAATGATTCTTGGGTTTTTTTCTACCCACTTGAAATTGACTCCTACAAAATACCCCTGAATTGGAAAGTCATCAGGTGGGGGAGGGTAAACAGCTAAAACTTACTGCCAGGATAAATTGGCCAGAATGATTTGGCACATACCCTGAGTTTGCCATGAAAACATGTATCTGTGTGTCAGCTGCACACAAAGGCTATCTGGCCCCAGAGAAAGCACAGGGATTAGGCATAATGCTGCCCATTTGAGACAAAGGGTATTCCTCAGTGCAGGGAGGTTAAAACAGACAGCTCATCAGTAGTACAAGTCTATCTGAATTATTTAGTTACCATTTTGAGCCAGAAGGAAATGGTGACAGATTATTAATGACTTTTGGGGTCTATTCATCTTTTTATTTTGTTTCAGTGAAAGCAGCACTGGAAACATGAAAAGGTGCCAAAATTTGAGATCAGTTTTACTTTAATCGCCTTAAAGATATAGAATCACTTTTTTATTTCAATGCTAGTTGCAAAATATAACTGGTTTTGATTTATATTTCACTTAGACTTATGAGGTTGCTATTTATGTTTGTAAGTGGGTGCATGACCAAAGTGAATGGGACAACTCATATGCTCTAGAAAACAGAAGTCCATGGATCTACTGGATGAAAAGTGTTTTATTGATTTCAAGAGGGTTAAAGTCATTCAGTACAAAATACTTCAGGAGAAAAATAGTGAGGAGAGTAAGAAAACTATATAAAAGATATTAACATAGACTGCAATGCATTCTTTCAATAAGAGGGATTCTTGTCATATTCCAGTGATGGGCAATTTGAATTAGTTTTGCATAGATATATTTATGGATATTAGTAAGAACATACATAAAGAGTATTTAGGAACATTTATTTTTTTCATTTCCAATTAATTATATATACACAAAATAACAGCTAGTATATAATTTAAAATTTGGCAGTTGCAAAAATGAAGACTAAGGACTCAGTTTCCAATAAGTAAAAATTTAAAGTTAAGGTGAAAATCTTTACCTATCCATGCATTAGGTTGATAATAAAAATATCTAAATAGGGTGTTATAGGAATTTAAATGTTATATTTGTAAGAAAGCCTGATTATTTTTCCTGTGCACTTTTTTCAGAATAATTTTGTTGTAATATTTTAGCCAAGTAGGAAGAAGAATGTTTCAAAATTTCTACATATTTCTATTTTTCTTTTCATTCTTATTTCATTTAAAGGTTTAGGTTGTTTCCTCTAGAACAGAAAAAAAAAATCATATGTTGAAACAGTAAAAATAAAATTGCTGCAGAACTGAGTCATTGCAAGTGAGATGAATGCCCATAAAAAAAGTACAAATTACAAAAAAACCCAGAAACAGGATCATTGTGCATTAGCAACAATGCTTGCAGATTCATCCATGGCTCACAATAAAGGTATTTATAAGTGGACCTCCTGCCTCTGTCGCATGCTGTCATTGCTTGGGATTGACTGCTGTTAGATCCCTGTAATCCTGAGCCCCGGGATCTTGTCCTACATGTTTACCCCACTTGGTATGCATGTCAGTACGTATTTAAAATGGAAATGAACTCTAATCTTTGTATGTGTTAATAGAAAAGGGTTTTAATCTCCTAAACCCCATATTTACCATCGTCTTATTTTGTTGTTTGGATTTTTTAAAAATAAAGTTTATAAAAAGCTGTGTTCAGAATTTCAGCTTCTATTTGTTCGTTTATCCACTTAAGTTTGGTTAATATTGGCATTTCTTAACTCAATAATGTGTCATGGTAATAATATTATGGAATGTGTTCAAGGATGAGGAGAAGAATAAAGTAGCAATAATTACTGGTCTTAAAATTACATTTTAATAACAGAAAGTGTTGTCAACTTTCTTATTTGTAAGACACTTGTTAGAATAAAATTTCATATTTTAGAAGACTGATATTACAGATAGAAAAATAATATGACTGCCATTCACTTGTGAGATTATGTTGTTATGTAGATGTTATGCAGACATTAAATATTATCTAATATTATCTAAAATATTATCTAATATTATCTAAATATTATCTAATATTATCTAAATATTATCTAATTTAGATAAAGCTCATTAAAACTATCATACCCCATTCCACCTGAAAACACAGTGTTGCCAACAGATGAAAAATAATGTACTTCCTTTGAAAGTGGTAGAAAAAGTCACCAATATAGTTGAATTCTAGTCCTCACTCCTGTAAGAAATTTCATGTTTGCAGTTCCTTGTACCCAGAACAATTCTTATGTCATGTAAGATCTTTGTGAAAATCACTGCTCTTTTCATATTATTATTGTTATTAATAAATGTTTGCATCGTCCAGCTGCTCCTTGGAACTTGGTTTCATGACCATTTCTCAGGGAACCCTCTTCCAGTGACTGGTGACCCTCTCAGTGAAGCACCTTCTCCCGACCTGGTTCTGGTCTGAACTTCCCCCGATGGAGCTTCATTCCATTTCCTCCTGTCCTGTCCCTGCTCACCAGCCAGAGGAGATCTGCACCTTCCCCTCTACTGCTCATCCCGAGGAAGTTGAAGACAAAGATGGGGTCTTCCCTCAACCTTGTCTTCTCCAAGCTCCAGCAAACCAAGTGACCCCGGCTGCTTCTCCCTGCCTTTCACCACCTTGGTCAACCTTCTCTGAACGCTCTTTAATATTTTCATGTTCTTCTTATATTGGGGATAATAATATAAATACAAAATCACTAGAGCAATTTGTACAGCGGTGTGATATGATAAGGATGCTTTTTCTTAAGATCCTAATAGAACAGGTAACTCCACCAAGAAAGAACCTTATTCCTGGCATGAATTCATTGACATCTGTGGGCTGTCGTTAAGGAAATGGATCTTCCACTTCCGGAAATGTGTTTTAAATTTATTAAACTTTTAATTTTTGTCTAGTAAAAGTAGTTTCAGCACATTCCAGTCTTAATTTATTGATTTCAAGATCACTTCTGGAACTAAAGGTGATGTGATGAATATGTCAGCTGACTCAGTCAGTAAAACCCCCACTTTTAACATCTTTCATCCAACGTGGCAGGTTATTTCCCAAGTTGAGCAACAAATTGGTAAACTAAGAATGCATTGGACACAGAAAGAGGACGCAAAAGATTATATTCTTCTAATTAAAGTTCTAATCATTAAAGTTCTAATCTAACATCATACACAATCAGTAAAGCTATTCTTTTTAAGCAAAACATGCAAGAGTTAAAATTCTTAAAGCAAAAATGTCTTTGCTTAGTTGCACATATTTTTCATTTTAAAGTGAATGTGTTAACAGAAATGGGACTGTAACAAACTGTAATTTTAAAGTTTAGCTAAGTTTAAATAGCAATAGAATAGTGTTTCCAATATGCTTTACTATTTAATGTAAGTTCTTCCCGCCTACCCCCCAAATTATCTTACTGTGCTCTTTTGAGAATTTAACATTTTAAAAAGATGAAACATTTGGTAAAAATTTTAACAATTTAAGAAAACAACAGAAGATGATGATTCTAGGAAATGAATATGTTAATGGTTTTTTTCTGATTTTATTGTCTAACTGTACTAGTCACAATTTAGGCAGTAGCCTCATGTGGCTCAGCCAAATTCAAAGATAATATTCTGTGTCAAAGCCTAAAAGATTTTGTTCAGTTATGCAAGTGCCCATTCACTTGAGTAGTCTTTATTCATATATGTGATCATATTCAACACAATTTTTTACAAATAATCAAAACAGTGAAGTGCTGCAAAAAGAGTATCTTCTCTTTTGTTGTGCTTTTGCACAATTTTCTATACAGGCAAATATTCTGACGAAACTATTAAAATTGATCATTATATACAGCAATAAATGCCTGGAAAATATTTTGGTGTCTATGTTCCTATTTATACAACAACATACATTAGTTTTAATAATTATAATCTGAAGCTTCATTGTTCTTGAAATACTGGTTTGTTGATCAGATTTATTATACTTAGATAAATATTACTTTGCCAACTTATAGAAAATATAAATACCTCAAACTTTTGTATTTGTCAAGTATGACTTAATTATCTTTTGGACTTTTTGGGTAAATTATTCATTATTACATTGTCATTATGTGGAAGATCTGGATTGCACTATCTCCAAAGATCATGCATTACATCAAAATGGATTACATAAAAATGGTTGAAAGCCATTTCTCTCATCATTACAGTTGTCACATTAGTGAAAGAAAACAGTCAGCATTCCATGAACATTTTATTTTTTTAGAGTCTCTAAGATTTCCCAAGAGAATAAGTCATATAATAAAACCAAAAATGCTTGGTGTGTTCAATTCTGCAACACTGTGTTACATTTTCTGGAAAGTCATTTATGAAAGAATTAACTGTGTCCATGCTATTCAGTGTTGTCTATATACCTTAATAAAACATATGGTGACAGCAGGCATTGGTCATGGATGTTTGAACTTTATTTTATTGTGATTATTTTCAATACTCAGTTTGATGAAATGAACATTCTACGTAAATCCAGCCACCTGAGAATGAAGTTAAAAATTGTAATTGCTTTATGAGAATGAAGAAGCATTTCACTTGTATTTCATGAATTTCAGTTTTATTAAACATCTCTAGGATATGAATTGCATTTAAATGATCAAAATCTTTAAAATAAAAGAAAAATAAATTGTCTATTAAAATGCAAGTATGTGCGTATATGTGTGTTTATACCTGTGTACACACAAAGAAAACACATCTATAAGAATGATGTGCACGCCTTGTGTATGTAAGTATATATATGTTTATGCGTGTATTCATACATAAAATCACACAGCAATTTTGAGCCCTCTAGTGGTAAGAAACCTCTCAGTTAAGAAACCATTAATCTCAGCCTAAATATATCCACTCTAACAGACAAATGTCTAAACTCTACAGTATGATTATGCCTTCATACAAGTTCAGGATAGCTCCCTGCAGTTGGTGTGGGTCTGTACATACAAGTGCTAATAACATAGATCTGCAAATCAAGTTATTGTTTCTAGCATGGTAACTTTGCTACCTTTTCTCTGTTGAAAAAAATACCTATTCTGTATTCTTTTGACACATTGTTGGTAATTTGTGATACTCATTAAC
>VZRO01002177.1:0-50780 GCA_013397915.1 Daphoenositta chrysoptera | reverse complement strand
TTTTTTGACATATTTTGTTTATTTTTATATCCAAAAAAAAAAAAAAAAAAAAAAAAAAGCAGTCTCCTGACACAAATACTGTCAAAGTAAAGCGAAATGTTTTAAAACACAGCATCCTCATTCTCAATCTTGCACGATAGTGACACTAGTAGTTACTACAGGGAAAGGAGGAAAAAAATCTACATTTCAGATTGGGAGCAGTTTCCTGACATATAACTTGAGCCATCTAAAAGCTAGGTTTCTAGGCTAAGCTGGTTGTTTGCACTCACCTTGCTGTCACTGGAGGCAAATACATTGTTTGAGGATGAGTTGTCTTGTAAAGGTGCCTGGGAGAGAGCTGTAAGATAGGCAAAATATTTATGGATTCAAAGGTCTCTCCATTTTTCAAGGAGACCTAGATAACAAACTTGGAATCTGTGTTTTCTTTTTTATAAGGCTGAAAAAAACCTAGATAAAAAGCCTAGATTTGAACAAGATTAAATAACACAATAATAAATACTATTGTTTATAGCAATACTTATAACATGTAATGCATATCAGAATATAAGATGTAATAAAATATTAATGAATATGTTTATTATAATCAGATATTAATAAATGTATGACAGGCAAAATCATTCTACAAGATTACTACTACTTCGAGGGAAATCCAGAATAACATTCAGAAGTGATTTTTTTCTGGTGCTGGGTGGATTTGATGGGCTCCAGAGATAACACTTGCTTTAATTTTCCTCTTGGACTTGGTTTAAACATTTGTTCTGGATTACCATCCATATGTGAGACCTTATGAATTCTTCAGCTGACCTATTTCTTCAGGAAATTTCTGCAAGAGCAAGGAAGCACAACTGTTCAGTGTGGTAAGACTTCTAAGCTCTTTTCACAGGGAAATCTCACCAGGAGGACCTTAACTATGATATTCTTTCCCTCTGTCCCCAGTCCCATAATCATGAAACTTGTTGACTCTCAAGAATAGTGAAAACGTAATTGACGTGGGCTTTTAACAGAGATGAATATATGTGTTTCTGGAATTATTTCATTAAAAATATAGTATATTATTTTATGATTGTAATTTGTTATGTGGTGAGAGCTTAGGACAGGAAAATTATGTAAGTCATAAGAAATTAATTCTCATTTTAAAAAATAAAGCAACAATTTTGTTTTCAATTTACTAAAGCAATTCAAATATATTGTTATTCAATTGCCTGTTTGGTTATTTTTGACATCAAAATTCCATACATTTATGATACAGAAATGAACTCCTAAAAAGGAATATTTTCATTGGATGCATGCAAAATTTGTACAAGTTAATTTTTTTTACAAGATTAGCTAGGTAAAGCATGCAAGAGGGAACATAATTTTTGTCTGTGCAACAGTCCACTTCAGGCATGTGCTGTGGCATAAGGCTGGAATATAGTTCCAGCATGCAAGGGTGTGATTATCACGAAGACCGGAGTAGGCTTATGTCTCACAGGAAAAAACACTGGTGACTTCAAAAATCACAGAATAACAGAATGGGTCAGGCTGGAAGGGACCACAGTGGGCCATCTGCTCCAACCTCCCTGCTCAAGCAGGGTCATCCCAGAGCACATGGCACAGGATAGATCCAGATGTTTCTTGAATATCTCTGGTGTGGCAGACTCCACAGCCTCTCTGGGCAATCTGTTCCAGTGCTCAGGCACCCTCAGTGTGTAATTGTTCTTCCTCACATTCAGGCAGAACTTCCTGTTCATCACTTTCTGCCAGTCGCCTCTTGTCCTATTGTTTGGCAGCACCAAGAACAGCCTTTAGATAATAACACTAAACAGTATTATCTGACTTGAAATGCTAAGGGAAAAATTAATTATATGTTAAACCATTGCATTATTCTTGTTTAAAAATCCATTTTCTAGTAGAAATTAAAGAGTCAGGAAAGTAATACAATTTATCAGTGCTATGCTTGGGATAAACAATCCTAAATTCATACTTCACAAAATCAGATGGTTTTGCTTAGTTACCAAATCTTTATAACAGCATATGATGTCTGGATAAAAGTGTTAGTAGACAAAATAATCTTAATTTTCTCCAAGAAGGCATAGCAATTGCTTTGGCATGACTAAATTATAATGATAAAGAGGTTTTAATGGGTACTTAAAATATCAGGAATTCTTGATGGCAGCCTGACGAAAGAGGAAATTAAATTTAAAGACTGCTGGTGCAAAGTCATCAAATCAAGTTGTATTTCCTGATCTTTTGCAGCTGTCATCACTAACATCCTTCCTGCATCTTGCAAGTATTTCATCATAGTAGACTAAGATACTGTTCATTGACATGTCACAGGGAACTACAATCTCCCTATGTGGAAAATCACACTTCACGTGCCACACAAAGATAAAATAATTTTAACACCTTAAATAAAGAACTGCTTTAAAAACTGCTACCAAATGAACATGGATGAAAATATAAACAGTGTACGCTAGAGAAAAAAAGCCAAAGACAACAAAAATTCAGTTTCCATCCTCTAATATGTACTACACCCTAAATTTTCAGTCATGTGTTTAAAAGGCATATTCATGGCAACAGCTAAACAAAGTGTGGGTTAAATTGCTGTATGGGCCATTTACCTAGGATTTGAACTTGTTTATCCTTTTAGGTCCCTTCCAATATTCTGTGATTCTACGATTCTTTCAAACACAATTCAACACAAAGTTGATTATTAAGGGTAGGAAAGGGCAGTCTGTTGGACTTCCTGTGACTCTATAACTTAGGTAACAGGTGCTAGAGTAGATCTCGAAAAATATCCCACTTCTTCTCCCTTTGTTTGGAACAAATACAAAGGCCAGAATGCAAGTGAGCAATAGATTGCCTCTGTTTTTTGATGTCATATCTATTGTCCAGTAAGGCTAGCAAGGAAACAGCAGTAACTGGATTTTATGATGTAAGACATAAGTTTCATATATTCTCTACAGCCTCTAATATTAAATGGGGTCAAGGCTTGATCTGAAGGAGGATTTGAAGTGAACGCATTTCAAAGAGATTACTGATATGCTTTTCTATTATACGAATTTATATGGTAGTGTGGAGAATCATAAATAATATGAAACATCTCACTTCATGCTCCAAAACAATTGCTGTCTAAGATTATGAGAGGATCCCTTTGTGGACATTACCATATGATACACTAGCTGTACCTTCCTGAAGAAGCTGGTTCTTTATTATCTGCAGCTGAATAATAGTTTTTGGTAGACTGCTATTCTCTTCTACTGTTTCAATTTCTGCATGTCATTAAGGGCAAGGAGAGACCATCTACATATCAAAAAGAAAAAAGAGGAAGAGGTTCCCAAATAAAAAGATGTTTCTGCATTGCCACTGATTTCCTCTGTCACATCTATAGGTCTCTTTCTTTGATATTTGAGAACTGAGTTATCAAACATGTTTTTAAGAAACATTTTGTAGTTTACTTATAGATGTGAAGACATCATGTCACATTAAAGGAAATCTTATGAAAAGGTACTCAAAATCCTTATCATTAAAAACCATTGAACAACATCTTGTGTGAAATAATCATGGAATCACAGAGTGGCCTGGGTTGGAAGAAGCCTTAAAGATATCTGGTTCTGCTGTGGACAGGGACATCTTCCACTAGATAATGTTATTCAGAGCCCCATCCAATCTGTCTTTAAAAAATTACAGGGATGGGGCATCCACAGCTTCTCTGGGCAACCTGTTCCTGTGCCTCACCACCATCACAGTAAATTCTTTTTTTCATAAGATTTTATCTAAACCTACTCTCAGTTTAAACCATTCCACCTTGTCCTGTCATGCTTTTTAAAAGATCCTTCTCCATTCAGGTACTGGAAGGCCGCAATCAGGTCACCACAAAGACACTTCTTTTCCTGGCTGAACAAACACAATTCTCTCAGCCTTTCCTTATAGGTGAATAATCTTCTGAGAATGTATCTGCTTACCTTCTTATTGCATATGTCCATATGTACAGGCTTGTTCCTAATGATGCTTATTGATTATCCATTTGATTTACATCTTTTAATAGGTTTTATACTTGCCAAAAAATAATGGTGTGCCTGACATCACAGCTCTTCAAATTTTGCACTTTATTTTATCAAGCTAAGACAAAAACCCTCATAGATGTATCCTGAGTAAAAAATTATAAAGCACCCAACTTGTTGAAGGCAAAATAATCAATTAGACTTGATATGACAAGTGAAATATCTCCATGATTAGAAGGAAAGTAAAACTCCACAGTGCCCTGCAAAGCAAGCTGGGCAGAAACTTTTGCAAAGTGAAATCAAATAAACAATGATTTTCAGTTCTTTTTTCACACTATGGTAATTTTGGTTCTTTCTCTAAACATCACCAGTTCTGCCCCCTAGAGGAGAGAAAAAAGTCAAAATTCTGTAACCACAACATATTAATGCAGATATGTATCAAGTGAAAAAAAACATCTAGACTTTACAGCCTAATTTATGAGATACTATTATACATAATGTTCTGCTCTGAGGTGCACAGATGAGATTGCAGAGAGGAATAAAGTGTGCTACAACTTTAAATTTCTCTACTCTTCTTTAGAAGCCCAAAAGCATAATGGGAACTGAGTCTTATCCTCAAAGATCAGAAATAGCATCATTATTATTCAGTGTGGCCCTCTATACTGTCCACTAGTAGAATGTCTTCCACAAGTTGGAAATTGCATCTAATTTTGCTTTAAGGGAACCATAAGGCTTCCAAGTCTTCCTATGATTCCATGTATTATTTCTAGAAGAATCCTAATTTCATTTCCCAGTAATTACTTTGTCTTCTGTTTCTGACTGAATGATCAAAAAACTCAGTTCTATCAGATATAATTCCCACATTTAAATACTTATACTTATTTATCAGCCCATCTCTTAAACTTCTCTTCAATATACCAGATAAATTTAATTACTTACTCCTCACACCATAATGCAAGATTTACAGCTCTGTAACCTTGGGTCTGGGGCTGCTGAGTTTTGGTTTGGTTTGGTTTGGTTTGGTTTGGTTTGGTTTGGTTTGTTGGGCTTTTTTTGGGGGTTATTTGGGTTTTTTTTCTTGTGGGGGGAGGAAAGGCAGGTTGGGTTTTTTTAGGGGGTAGGGGTTTTTTTACATATGTTCCCCAGTATTTCTCATCTCCATTCCCCTTTATTATCCATTCAAAGGTTTTGTTACCTCTTCTCAGAGGAGCACAGAAAGCTCAGACTGAGCATGTGATCTATGGTACTACCTAAAATCTAGTTCTAGTCATTGTTATTTTAAGACAGCTTTGATATTCTGTAGATACAAACTTCTTTCATGAATTCATGACATTCAGTTGGACATACTAAATCAATTCTTTTGGATTTTAACAATTTAAATCTTGATTTGGATTTTTTTTTTGATTTAAACTTGATTTGGATTACCATAATTGTAACAATCTATTGTACTTTAATAGCCTACCAATCTAATAATTTAGTAATTAAATTTTTATATATACAATAATTTTCAAACTGTATGCAATATACACCAATAAAGCTAGCTTCTTCTTAGTAACTTTCATAATGTTGACCCTGAGTTCCCTATTTCCATGTGGAAATAAAAATTATCATGTAACAAATTAAAGCTTTCTTTTTTTTAGTTACTTTTGCGTACAATTTATGGAAATATTTTCTTTGTTGATGCCGTTCAAGGATCTAGAAACTAGAGCCATTAAATACAGATAGAGAGAGGTTAGAATGGAACAAAGAAAGGTATCTGAAAGATCCTGGATATCAATATCAAAACAACAGTTTCTAATCCCGCTACATCACACCTATCAATTGCATAATATGTAAATATTTAATTCAAAAAATTTTCACTTCATGTAGTAAATGAATTAAATCCAGGTGAACATACATACTTTGTTTACAACGCCATACCCTAGTCAAAAACCAAAACCAAAACCAAAACCAGAGAGATATCTCACAAAACAAAACAAAACAAAACAAAACAAAACAAAACAAAACAGGAAAATAAAAAGGACAGTCCGACTAGTAGTAATTATGATTATAATCTCTAGCTCATTACCAGCAAGTTACAAAATCCATTATATACCTGAAATGATGGGTATGATAGTTAATTTCTTACTCTATATTATATCTTTTTCTGGATAATAGGAAAATATTTGCACATCTCTCTGTTTCCCAATTTTCCAAGATAAGTTAAAAATTGGCAATGATTCATTAGTTCCTTTGAGACTTCTGAGCATAAATTACTTAGCTAGTTCATTTGAAACATTCTCATATGGGAATAGATGTTGTCTTATCAGTGCTTTATTTCAGATAGAAAATGTTGTTTCCACCAACATTCAAAAGGTTTGGCCCTAAACCAGTCATTATCTCAGCTTCTCTTACTCTGAATGAACTTATAACCTTTCTGAGAAAGATACAACACAATGTTCAACCCTCCTTTTTCCTAGTAGATAGTTCTGTAATCTTAGAGCTCAGATGAAGTAAAAACATTCAGTAAGTTGTGTACATGCTTCTTTCTCAAACACAGCTTTCTCTAGGAGTCCCTCTCTCTCTCTGCTCTGTCTTCTACAGGACTTTCCTTCCCATCTGAGCTTGGAAAGAGGTCAGAGTTCCACTCCTTAAAGAAAAGCTAATCTTTATTTTTGTTTATCTAGTTTTGTCCCTGATAATGCAGAAATATACACTGAAAAATCTATATTCTAAATGGTTCTCTGCCATGCCAGCGGCTTCTTATAAGCTGTGACTTGATTAGACAAAACAAAAGACTTTGTTAATATGTTCAGGTTAGGCTACTTCAGAATGAGAGGCAGAAAAACAGGGACTCAGAGAAGCTACTTTCTTCATTGGAAATGTTGTCTAGGGAGTAAAAACTGAAAGTAATGTTAATATTTTAGAGCAGTACTTTGGCAGGAAGACATTTTTAGTATGTGATACTTCAAAATCTGGAAAACATTCCTCGATGATATTACATATTTTAGAGACTCCCTGTGTTGACAGTATTTTGTTGATACTTTTATATGTGGTTGGATGTTTTTGCTGGCATCTGTAAAATCCGGAGTTATTCCTGCTATCAGCAGAATAACAATAGGAATGTCTTAAGGCTGGTTTTTTTTTTGTTTTGTTTTCTTTTTTCTTTTTTTCACCCACTAAAATAGGAACAAAAACATCATACCAATTTTAGGAGAGACAAATTAACTGATTTTTCTATAGAGTTCCCAGTTTCCTAGTGGCTTCTCCAGATATAATCAATGATTCTTCAAGAATTTACCAACTACATGGGAATTTGGAAATAAAAGCTAAGACATCTGGTAACTAAACCTGGGAAGAGGAGAAATGATCATCTGGGGTAAAAAATGTGAGCCTGAAGACAGAGTAATGGAGTTAGAGTGCTGTGGGTTTAGAAAGTGAAAGAGGACCGATGGAATGGTTTATCAAAATTATTGTTTTCAGCTGACCTATAAAATTCTGAAATCAGAACAAAGTGAATGAACTGAACAAAGAGGAGGTTTGGAGAGATTATGCAGAGAAGAGAGTGGGATTGTAAAACAAACTGGGATGAGGAAACTTTGGGAGGCTTGCTAAAGTAAGAATTAAAGAGATAGGACTATGAAGACCAGACCAAGGACAAAAGAAACTGAGTTTGGATGGACAAGTTAAATAAACACAGATATTATCAAGCTCATACTTAGTGGTACAATGTTGCTTAAACCCACAAGATGTGTTTCTCTTTGAATCTTCATTTTTGCAGTTTCATGTTAAGGAAAATAGATACATAATTACTTTAAAAATAATGCATTAAGAGGATAGGTTAGATAAGGCCTTGAACAGCCTGGTGTAGAGATAGGTGTTTGTGCCCATGACAGGGGGTGGGACTAAATGATCTTTAAGGTCCCTTCCAACCCTTAGCGTCCTATGATTTTACTATTCTATGATACTAGGATGCCAAGCAAGAGCAGTCAGATCTTATTTGTATTACAGTTGTTCACTATCAAACACAGAGAGTTTACATTTCCCACTCCCCAAACCAAAGTACTGTAATACCACCTTTGACTAGATCATGCTCTTCTGCTCTTTCCACAGCAAACAACTCAGCCAGGTGATTGGGGTATTGCATGTATGGATGAAATAAAACCTTAAAATACATAAAAGAACATAGCATTGAATATCTTCCAGCCCACAAAAAAAATTACATAAAATATGAACTAATATACTTAGGGCTTCAACAATTTCAAACCTAAATGTGTTTTCCTAATTATTTATACCTAAATTAAATACTAGGTTGAAATAAAATGAAATTAATGTATCGGGGAACTATACTTTACAGTTAGACTTTTGAAAAATCCAAATGAGAGCAATTTCTACTAATTGTTTTCAAACTTCTTATTTAAGGGCAGTACTTTCTAATCTGAATACATTTATTCTGTGTAAGAGCATTTAAAGTTATTTCAAAGTATATGAGTGTTTTAAAGCTCTTTATACTAATTTCATACTGCTTTACTGTGATTTTTGCAGATGCATTAATTTAATTGACTCTACTATGATTGTACTTAAAAAAAATTGACACCAGTCAAAGCTAGTTCCAAACATCTTAATACAGTTTTGTAAAAAATAAACTTGCTGAAACAATGGCTTCTCCTCTCTGCAATGGAATGAAATAGTGCATCATTGCTCTGGAGTTAGTATTTTGAATGTCTAATAATATATAGAATGCACTAAGTGCAAGTTTAATATTCATTTTTATGACTCAGTTCTTTTCCTAAAAGGTCAATTTTAAATTATTCTAATTTTAAAATAGCACAGCACTAGAAGGATTTAAAAGGAAAAAGGCATGATACTGCATGTGTAGAAGTAGAAAAGCAGTGAACAAATAATGACAGACAGACACAAGCCATTGGCCCAGATACATAGAAAGAAATACTTGATGCAAGCAGTTAGGTTTAATTAGGCTGTAACTTTTAACAATTGAAGTCAGCTGGGACAGGTCCTGCAGTAACTCAGACCACAAGGGGAATCATTACTTACGCTTCCACTTACTGGACAGCTGCTGCCAGTATTCACCACTTCACAGTTAGTTGAGCCAATTTCTAGGACCTCACATATGAGAAAGGGTAGTGAAAGCTGTAACCTTGTTTTCCTCTTCTTTAGATATGGCCTTTCTTTTCATCTGCTTTAACTCTATTCAAGCTGCCAAGATGTGACAATGCGTGCAGCGCTCTAACCCACTCCAGCAAGCCGTGGCTCTAGGGATGGCAAAACTACCTACCAACTGCATTCTGGAGGCAGGACAAATACTCTATTCCACTCTCAAAGAAAGTGAAGGTGCAGTGCCCATATGACTGTAAATTGTAATCCACATAGTAATCATTATTAACAGTAATTGTAATGATAATTCTATAGTAGCCACATCAGAAAGAAAGGGCTCAGTCTGGTGGTGAAGGTTTTTGCTGTCTTTTCCTCACGCTGAAGAGATTAAAAACTGAACACTAAAGAACAGAAAATAAAGATGTTATATTTGGGCACTTACTCTTTGACAGTTTTGCTAAATATTCTATTCTTATTATTTGAGTGGGCAGATTAATGGTTGCACAGTGCCTACACAAACCCCTATACTGATGTTCAAAGTCTTTTTCATAGGATCTCTTTCTATTTCTCTCTCTCTCTCTGCTGGTACAACAGCCTATGAGATGCTTGAAACACACCAGCCATAGTAAACGATGAATAAGAGAAGAAATTCCGTTAAGTTTCAAAGGATAATGCAAATGAAAATTTTCTTGTTTTCTATTTCTCATTAAAATGTATTAATCTATAGTGTATCTTAAATAAAGATTGAAAAATTGTTTTAAGAAGTTTGTTAGTAGAGGCCTAAGATATAGGTTAGCAATTTTATATACACCCTCAGCTAAGGAATTAGGCTGCAGAATATTAAAAGTAAATAAATAAATCTTTAGTGTTTTAAAACTACAATGAATTAAGATGGAATAAAGCAAAATAGTAACGTGCTTAAAAGATCTACAATTTTTTTGTTTCTTAGGTCAGAGCATAAATACAGTAGCAGATTTGCCTACTCCTTTCCTGAAAGTGTGATCAGATTATAAGTATTTATAAAAAGCACAAAGTTTGCTATTTGAAAGTCTTCAATGGGTAAATCTCATAGTATTTTTATTTTCCTTTTGTCAATGTAGAGAATGGCTCCTTTTCTCCCTCCCGGCAGGAATTTTTCTCTGCTTTTCTATTAAAATGACTAAAACTTGAACCAGTGAATGTCTGAAGGGGGAAAAAGAAATAGAATCTAAGAAAAGTAAAAAGTTTGAAGGCAACTGGAAATTGACAAATAAGTGTCAGAGCAGAAAACTATGGCAGTTTGCCAACCAGCTGCGAAAACTAATTCAGCTTTAGATAAAGAGATTTTAAAGGGGAAAAGGACAAGAAAACTTCAGAAAAAGGAAGAATAAAGGAGCAAAGAATAAATCCTTAGAGCTGTGTTAAAGAAGAAACATAGGCAGTGCTTTGTTGTTTTAACTGCAGAACTGCAAGAGGGGCTTTTCATTGAGACTTTGAATAGCACCAAAGAAACAGCCAGAATAAAGTGGAAGCACTAAAGTTTTCCTTAATGCAGTAGCTTATAGACCGGCCCTCCAAAAGGGATTTAAAATAAGCTTTTCTTGACAAATAGAAATTATTAGCGTCAGTTAGAGGTTTCTTCACTAGTCTACATATGGACATAAAAATAAGTGTTACACACAGTCCTGTGTACAAATTAGTGGTGAGAAGTGACTGAGATTGTTAAGACAAAGAAAACAAAGTAATTGAAAATATCAGTGGAGGCCACATTTCCGTGGAAGAGTAAAATATTTTATGTTATCTGCAAGATTTTTATTTTTTTGGTACATCATGCTTTTTATTTCATGATCAGAGAGCATGTAGAAGAATGAAGTGTTGAGTGCTGTCTGGTTACAACAGCAGACCAAAATAGCGAGCTGGTATATAAAATAACATGAAGGAAGGTGGTCACAGGCTCGTCTTCTCATCTGTCACTAGGCCCTTTCACCAAGCTGTGAATAGCAAGTCAGCATGACGTACACCACTGGTTATTATCTAGAGATCTAATGACTGCATCTACTGTGCCCCTCTACAGCAAACTCAGGAGTTCCCTCAGGACAGCATCTCCTGGCCAGTCAGACTCCACAGAGCACAGGGGGCTCTGGAAACACCAGCCCTGAGCTGGCAAGAGTGAGTCTCACACCCCTGGGAGTGCCAGGCTCTGGAGTGAGCTCACACGTGCCCTCTGTATGAACCAGGTCCTTCCCCCTCCGTTATTCACGGCGTGGCTGCTGCATGAAATCCCCAGAGCAGCATAGCATGACTCTGCAGCTTTCCTCTCGCACGGGCAGGAGGCACAAGCTCTCTGGCATTAAGAAGACAAGAGCAATTTTGGCTTGCATCAAATAAAAAGCCTTGACATGTGTAACTGCTATAAAACTGAAAGTTTCTCATTTCATACAAGCTTAGGCAAATGAGGGATTGGAGCTATATTTTACTTTTTATGGCTACATTTTCCAGCAGTCAGCTGTTTCAGAATAACAATAAAATTCCTAATGATAATTGTTTTTCTTTTCGGAAGTTTCTTTGGCAGTTTTGATCAGCTTAATAGTTGTTCTGCTACTCATCAGTGCTGAAGGCTATACTTCCACTGAGGTACAACAGAGAGTATGTTGCCTTTGTGCCTTTCGTGACCTGTAAGATTCTAAACTTTCTCACCATCCTTATTTTCTGTTATCTTGTCCCATTCCTAATTTTTCATTCTATATTTCTGTTAATGTTTTGCATTAGATGTTTTAACGTGGATTTTCTGAATTGAAAATTCTTTAATTAATCTTTTGGGGTTTTTAAAATAAATATCTCTTCCCTTGGGTATGCATGTATTATAATATGTATGTTATTTGAATATGTGCCAGCTGTATGAGTGAACCATACCCAATGATAAACTGCAAGAGAAGGAAAATTATTCAAAAAAAATGTCACTTTTTGTTCACATCCTTCCTAAAATACGGAATTTTTCTGCAAAGTCTTTTGACTTTGATACATTACAAAATTGGGGGTGGGGAAGGAGAGAAATAACAAATTATTTGAGACAACATCTGGGCTGGAAAATTAATCTCCCAGGTTTTAAATGGCATTCTCCCCATCAGTGTCAGTGGATCCATCAGAATGTCTTCCAAACTATTATCTGTCATTTGTGACGAGGAGTACAAACTCTTTGGAGTAAAGACAATTTGTATATAGCATTGAGAGCACTTACACTGCTTGGTAATGGAATGGAATTTTATTATCATCTGCTCTAGCATTTAAACACTGTTATTTGTAATTTGTATGGTAAAGATGTTGGTAGCAACTAAATGAGAATTTGTGAGTCATGAAAAAATAACAGGAAGGCATCTGTTATCACTTTCCATCCTGTTATTCTAGACATTTAATAATTATTGCTGAAAGTGACCAGGGTTGTCTGTCATTCCATTTCTTCATCAGACAAACACCTTCACTGACATTAAGGATGTTACTAATGTGAACAAGAGCTTGTGGACTCAAAAAAATTATTCACAACTCAAGACCATAATCTGGCAGTGACCAAACAACAGTTCTGGAACCACAGGAAGAGGAACTGCTGGAGAAGTGGCTGCCCATGTGTGTGTCAAGTTCAAAACATGTTACATGTGTTCCACGATACTGGGGGTGTTACCTGCAAGTCTGTTATCTCTGAAATTCATAAAAATACTTTTATGCCATATGGATTCTGAATTCCTTTTTAATATGGATGTTTATGAATGATTCATTACTGTATTACTTCTCGACTGTTGGTTGACGAATAGCATGCAATATTGTCATAATAAGGAAACCTTATCTCTGATAAAATCAGAGATAAGGGTTCAGTTTTTTTTGTTTAGAATTGTCAGATCATAAAACTGAAATGTTAGTGTTGCCTTTAACAATACCTAATTAGTAACTGTTTGCATTTAACAACTTTGTTTTTATTGGCTTGAGTTGCGCTGTGTTTTTTCAAAAGTGTTCTATGAACTGAAATTTTTAATTTCTTTAAAACTTCATTATCTTTTGGATGAAAAAGTAATTTTCATTTCTATCTTTTAAATCTTCTTTTATCTAACCTTTTACTTTGATTTTTCTCTACAGACGTGCATATGTTTACTCAGCTATTTAGATACATTTTAATGGAAATTTGCATTTTCATAAGTACACCCTAACACTTTTAGATGAGTTGTGATTATTTTCTTAAAAGCCATTTTAAAGGCTGGTCTTCTCCAGTCCCCTTTATAAATAACGAAACTCTCTCTTTGGAATATAGCTATGATCCTAGGAGGTGAACAGATTATCAAGAAAATGAAACACAAATACTTTGCAGCCCTGTCAGATATCTTTGATAATCTCTGTAAACCATACTGGAGAGTGGTCCTCTCCATGACACAAAGAGAGAGCTCAGGTACTGTAAAGATTAACTTACTCCTGGAAATATTTTTTTTTGTATCTTAATGTTAGAGATGGAAGCTGGAGTGAGCATCTCGATGAGAGTAGTTTGATAAATTTTTGTCCACCTGTGGAAAAGTTTGATAAATTTTCATAACACTTTGTAAAACATTTTGCTCTGTCTGTATTCGTGGCCTCTTGTGTCTCCAAATCAGAGACAGAAATTACCGTCTCCTTTTTTTGTATACTTGATGTCTAGCATAAGGGCCTGAATTTTCTGTACCATGGAGAAACCTTTAAATAATCTAAATGTTAAAAAATTTAAATAATCTATGTTCAAAATATTTTCCTTCTAGCATATTTAAGCTTTGAGAGCTCTGAAAATGAATGGGTGGCAAGGGCCTTAGAGTTATCTGGTTATAAACCAAATGAAAGGTAGCAGAGGCATATGAATTACAAAAGCTCATCAGAAGTTCAGAACTGGAAAACTCCTACAGAGAAGTTTTTAAAAAATTATTTACTTTGAGCATACTAAGATTGCATTTATTGGCTTTCCTTAATAATATTACAATTGAACAACAAGGTTGTTTCATTTTTTGAAAAAAAAAATAATGTTAATCTTTTTTTATAAGAAAACTTTTTAAATGATGAAAACCCTGATTCCTTTTCAGCTAGCTTAAGGAACTAAATCAAGTGTAAATCTCACCAATAAACTCACTGCTCGCATTTAAGTCTTAATCCATGCCAGTGGAGCACTGCAATATTTAAACTTTTTTTTGACAATCTGCATCATTATTTACAATTCTGCAAATGTGGAGAGCTACAAAGCAACTGTAGGAACTATTTTTGGTTGCAGTTGTTTTTTGGTAACGTCTCTTACCTACATCTGAGGCCTCAGCTACTAAACAATCATTTCATTTTTCTACTCAGTTTTTCTTGTTAATTTTTTCCCTCTTTCATGCTTCATGGAATATAGAGTGATGACTGTGTTCTACCATTCCAGCAATGTATGCAATATCCTGGCATACAAATATATAATAGAAATACTGCTTGTTCAAGTTAAAGTTATTGATTTGTTTCTTTGTCAAACTTAACACAGTTTAATATCTTTTCGTCCCCCAAGTTTTTGTTTTACTACCTAAGCCATTAAAATTATCTGGCTTCTTAATTATTTTTCAAATTTCTTTGGCCATTGATAGCATACAGTATTAGTTTTGTAATCTTTAAGTCAGTTTTGTCAACTAAAAAAAATATTTTTTTTAGAAAAAATAACTCTCTCAGAGAATTTTAATGGGTTTATAAGTACTAGTCTAGAGTCGAACAGGCTGAAAATGTCCATAAAATCCACACTGCTATTGGAAAGTGCTAGAAGAAGCATCTGCTCTTTTTTAGTGCATTTCTTTTCAGCAGTACCTACAAATCATTCCATGTGCCCATTACTCTGGTACTGGATGTAGGAACCTAAAGCCTGCTTAGATTAAACCTTGCAGTGTCTTGTGATCTAATTTTTTACCCTTGTTGCTCAGTAAGTACCTTCTGTGAATACATGTAGATGCAAATTAATAGCAAATTCATATGCAGAGCATAATCATTGCAATACCAGTTAATAAATATCCTTCCCCAACCTTTAAGTAAATTATTGATTACAAGAATTACAAATTAGTTTCTTTTACTAAAATATGTATTATAACTGGTAGCGATGTGTTAGTAAAGATATTTTTGCACAGGCACCTAAAGGTGCTATGCATCCTGGCTACTCCCTGGGTGGTTGTAACATTGGGGCTTTCCACAGAAAATGAACTTGTATTTAAAAATAACATATAACTTCCACTATTTTTTTTCAGGATCTTTTAAAATAAAAGTTACATATCATTGAAATTTTTTTGTATGTGAGCTCCTATTAGTAATTTTTAATTTTTGACTTTATGAACTTCAAGTTACAGATGACAAGATAAAATATTGTTACCATTTTTTGATCTTTAGACACATCGCAAATCTTATGTAGTCCTTACATGGATAGCATTCTTCATGAGTTTGCTTCTTTCAGTTGATTTATTAGTAGACGTAGTTGATGCTGCTTTATCCTTAATTATTTAGTAAAGGAACCCCTTTCAATAAATAATCTTTAGGACTGATTACTAAAAAATAAAAATATAACCTATGTTTCAAGTATCAGACAAAATATGCATTTCATAGTGTAATAGTATTTGTCTGTGCAGAGTAAATAAACAAACTATTTTTAATAGGTACATGCAGTTCTTAATTTGGTACTTGCTTTTGCCCACGCTACCCATGCCTTGTGATTCATTGACATCTAAAAAATTGCTCCCAGAACATCTGATATACTGTTTTTATCCAATTAAGTATATAATCACAAGGATTTGGAGTACTCCACTAATACGTTGTGGTACAAAATTGTTTGATACTAACCTGTCAGCTCAAGTGGATTAATAGCTGGATGTCATTAGCAGGTTGTGGAAACGCTCCTAATCCATTTTAGGATGAAGCCAGACAGGTTAGTTTAAATCATCTTAGTGGGCTTTCAATTAGCCTAAACCCGTACTATGTACCAGTACGATGATATACACATATGCCTTTTTTATCTATATTTATTTCAGCAGTTTTTTTCTCACATGCATTAGTCAGCATCTATCTTTTGAGAATAAGTGCCCTCCCATGTCTGTCAGCTGAGCTGTTCCATACACTCATATCTGCACCCACTGCAGTCATGTAATCAAAATGTCATTATTAGTTCAAGCAGTTTCAAAAATTATTTATAGGGAAGGTATCATAAAGTTTCTAAGAAATTACATTTCGAAATATGAATTCATTACTTGAGCTATGTTAAATTTTCTCCTGGCATCTAAGAAGTTACCTCTGACAGAAGGAAACTGCATTTAAGTGTTACAAACTATATGGAAAGCTCTTTGCCTGGAATATTTCTGTGCGCCTCCTTGGACATCAATGGACATACACTGACACACAGTAACTGAAAGTGGAGCAGGAGCATCATAATGGTGAATGATCTAAAATCCGTGTTTCATATTTCATATTCTGATTATTTATGGAATAATATAAATTCTTCTGTCCCTTAATTAAAACTGCTTTACCCTATAGTAAGTATTGAAAATAATTTTCTACTCAAGGAATTTACTGTTATCAGTTTGGGTAACGTTCTAAGTTACTCTCACCTTATTTACAAAGGGAAAATGTATTAGATGCGTTCTGATCTCTCACAACTCCGTATGATCCCCGCTGTGGTCATGTCACATGGCCACACAGTTATCACGCTTACACTCAGAAGGCAGCACTTTCAGACAGCTGAACCCTTCTGTTTGACAATGCACCTCCCTTTTAGGCTTGTCTCCTTTTATGCCCACTACCACTCTTTATCTACTTTTTCTTTGTTATTGCACAGTGATTCTCTCATTCATTAACCTTGTCACAATTCCTTGCTGCAAGTGGGCCTTGGGTAGAGCTGTTCTGCAGCTTCTTAACCACGTACACCTCCAGTCCCAGAAAGCAAAATACTCACCGAGGACACACCTCAAGAAATTGCTGAGGCTGAGACCCAGCTATCTTCTACACTATCACATATAAGCCAGGCGTGACAGGTTACTCTTTGCAAAGCCTTCATCATTTGAGGCACAGCATTAAAAAACACCAGATTTTTAGTGTTTGACAGTGTTCAGCATAAGACAGCAAAGTAATTAAAAACCCTAAATCATTAGCATAGCAGTTAAATTTCATAACAGTTAATTGTTTTAGAGCAGCAAGGATAGGTATTGAACAGATTCAGGAGAGGGATGGAAAGAGAAAGAATGACCCAGTGATGTCAGTCTATTTCATGGGCTGATACAAACAGTGGTCCTTAAATTTCGACTTGCTGTTGCTACATTTCTGTCCTGCAGTGTGTTTTCTGTCCTACAGGAAGGTGATTCCTTTGAATGAACAAATGAACATTTTTGGATTATATGTACATAACCAAAAATTTGGAACTATATCTGCCTTCAGGAAGAGGGAGGTTTGTTCACTGGTCGTGGTTCTGGGGTCCAACCAAACACTGGTGGTTGTATGGAGCTGGACAAGGTACGGCTTCCTTCATTTATCAACCCATGTGGAAATGGATTTTCTCAGCACCCACTGCAACCATCACCAGGTGATCCAAAACATAATGAAGCCTGATTCCTCAGAAGGAGGAATTCTGCAAGTGTCAGCCCTGAAAACATCATCCATGTCTTTTGGCCAGTTAGTAATGAGAGTAATGAAATTGCAAACCTTTATTAACCCAATTTACTTTCACCAAGGGGAAATTCCAATTTCTTGTCCTCAGCAAAATATTTGTGCAACTGTATTAAGCTCTTTTCTGCTCCAACTCTTCAACTCCACTGTCTCTTCCTCCCACTTTTTTATTGTAACTGGAAATAAAGAATCAATCTAAGAATCTTCATGATTTATTTTGATCTTGCATAACTTGGAAGTTAGAACAAAATTTTATTAATTTCAATAATTTTTAATAGCTTTCAGGTATGGAAAGGTTTGATTTGTTAAAAAAAAGAAAATACTAAAATATGCTTTTCAGTGTCTCTGTCTTACTGCATGGTTCTGCAGTACTTTGAATGGATAGGATGAGTTACATACTTACAATACAAAATTTCAGAGTGCAAGGCCTTGACACAATACACGTTGTTTGAGATGCTGTTCGTGATTTGTATTCAATATCTTTTAGAGTGTTCTCCCTTGGCGCACTGAGACAGTGCTTAGAGGATTTATAAAAGAAGTTCTTGGACATGAAGTAGAGCAGTACATATAGTATTTTTAGGGTAGGGATTACTTTTTAGTTACTTCTGAGAAATATAACAAAGTCTAAACAAAAATAATGCTTCATGCTTACTGAGACAAACAAATTCAGAGTTAAGATATTAGATGCTTTTGTTCCAATAGTAGTACATCTGCATCTGTTAATCCAAATGACACTGCACTGAACATCACATTTATATTCTTTAAATGTGTTTTGTTCTTTTGTTCTTTAAGGTTTTCAGTACATAAGAATACTATGGAAATTATGAAAAAGCCTGACAGTAAAATGAGTATAGTGTTTATTTATTTACATGTTTTATTTAATGTAAAAAGTAGGGTGTTTCCAATCTCTTGGCATGTAGTTAATGTTTATGGTAACATTATTGTGGCTGAGTGAAAAATACAAGAATACAAAACTGTTGAGTTTTTTACTACATCTTTTTAAGCAGTCCTCAAACAGTGTGATGTTTGTCAGTACTGGAGTATAATTATGCTCCAAACAAGGCACAGCATGGTTTATGGTTTATAGCACAGGTAATCTCAGTCACTCCTGGCTCTGTGATAGGCCAGCTTGACTCTGGACTATGTGTACAGGGTACCACAAGCCCTAAAGCGCATGGTGCTGAGATATCCCTTTAGCTTTAGACTATGACAGCAGAGTTCAACTTAGATTATTGATTTGGGCATTAGGCCAACACTACTGGAGCTGCTGGCAGGAGTGTTAGGCAAAGAAATAAAGAAAGCAAGCAAGGAGTCAGTAATGAACCCTGGGGCTGCAGCAGAAGTTAGTGACAGCAAGGTGTGATTGAAAAAGGTGGAGAAACACCACTGAAACACTGCTATGCTACATATTCTATATTTTTTTTTAAACTTCTCCACTTCATACAGAAAAAAAATATATACGTATTTGCAAGCATGTGTATTTTTGGGGATGCAAACACACAAAACACACATAAACAGAAATATGTTGCTGTATAAACATTAATTTTGCATGTAGTGTCTAGAATATTAGGTGAAATTTCAGCAAGGGTTTTATATTAAATTCCCTGAAAACTGTGTTGGTTGACATTTTTGAGAGGAAAACAAAGTAAAATGGATATTCTGAGCTACTCCAGTTTGCCAAGTCCTTCAATTTTATTCAGGACATGTTAGGAACGTATAAATAAAGACAAAGTGGCAAAATATCCAAGCGCTTGTCAGATTTAAGGAAACGACATACATTCCCCCCACCCCTGAAAGCAATCATTTAGTTTAAGAATGCTTACTGGCATCAGTGTTGATTTTGCTGATAGACAGTGAGTAAACAAGCTATAATGCTGTCTACAATATAAACTTTTAAGCCTAAAGTCTTAGCTTGCTGCTGTCAAATTCAAGGGCAAAGCTCCAGTTGACTTCACTGGAGCAGGGATGAAGTATAGGACTAAATAAAGTTCAAGCTAGCTTGAAATTTATTGCACACAGATTCATTTTATTGTTGTAAATGTTTCCTATATACCACTTTTCTCTACAAAAAGAAGAAAGTTTCTGAGCATCTGTTATTTAGCATTTGTACCTTACTCAGTGCAGCACTTTTTATTTCTACCACCGACTTAATTTTTCAGAATTCATTTCAGTAACTTTATTCTATGTGGTTTGACACTATATTTTGGACTTTTAGCCCCAAATTGCAGATGTTTACAATAGGTTATGCATAACAAAAATGAAGGTTTTAAGACTACCAGTTTCCCCATATAATGCCTGCTAATCTACTTAACAGAATCCTTCTTTCTCTGATAATTTGCCTTATCAGTTCTTTTTGTGTTCTAAACCAACATTTGTTGTGGAGCTTATAAAATTTTTTTCTCACCCTATGTATTTTACTATGTTGAACTAATAGTCCTTGAATTTCTTATATATGTTAATTCCTGAACAGCTTTTTATCCGGGGCTGGGTTGCTTTTGCAGTTGCAGTTTTGTTTCTATTATCACCTATCCCAATCATAGTCTCTTTTTTAAGCTATACCTAAAAAAGAGTAATTTTTGTAGCTTTAAATCAAAACTAGAAATAAGGAAGTCCACATAGAGCATGATCCTAAGTCCATGCCCCCAGGTGCTCATTCAGTTCCCACTTCTTTGTGTTCTGTTTTTCACCTACTAACTGATCTTTTTCTTCCTGTAAACACTCTCTTATGAACTGTCTATTAAATTAGGAAACAATTTAAGAATAGCATTCAGTCTAATCACAGTACTTTAAAAAATGTTACTTTATAAAAAAACTTACTTTCAATTTTGGAAACTGCAGATTACCCGTCATCTGGTTTCCCCAATGAAAGCCTAAAATGGGAGAGTTCCTTTTAGCTGAAAAGACTCGTGAAATAGCAGAAAAAATGCTACTTATTCCATTTACCTGAGAAACGAAATCTTTCACTTCTCACGAATCGAAAATATTCATTAACATGCATGGAAATTTTTGATCTGTGAAAATTGCAGGACAGGCCCCGATATTCACCACTATTTATAATACAGAATAAGAAGGTTAACTGAATGCCTTGTTCTCTATAAGTAACTGATCAGTATTTGTCACTCAAAAACAGAAATAAAGGGGGCGTGTTAATGGCACTGTTATAAGTTCCTTTAAAAGCCTAAATTAAGTTGAACATGGGGTTTTTAGTATTGCTCTTTAAGTATATACAGAAAAGGAAAGAAATCAAATTTAGAAGCCTCATGCCCCCTTCTTTTTTTTAAAACAAAATGGTGTTCACTGATTAATATAACTAAATGATAGAGGGCCTGGGGAGGGAAACATTAACTAGAAATGAGACATCTAAAATATCTAGGAGGTGGGAGACAGCACAGCAAGTATGCACAACATGGAAGAATAAGATCAGGCCACTGGATCAATCAGTTGATGTATCCTTGAAATATGCCTTCACTTACTAGCATACAATCTAGTCTAGACAAAGATCAGCATAGAACATATTGTTGCTGGCGGGAGGATTGTTGTTCAGCAGGATGTTTGCCTCATCTGGCTTAGTGAGATACTCTAGTTCTGGCTTAGATGCTTAAAACACCCTCTAAAGGATCTCCACTGACTAAATAAGGAGACAAGCCTGAGAAAAAAAATATGGAAAAGGGAAAAATTAGTAACCATTTAATTCCAAAGCCTGTGTCTGACTTCCCGCTCAGAGGTTTATTAATCTTTCTTTCTTCCCTGCAGCAGGGAGGCAGTGTGAAACTCCCTTATTTTCCGTGGCACAGCCAGTGTTTCTTGATGAGTCAGTAAGCTTATACAGAGCAGCACATGCAAAAGATGAGTCCAGTTATTGCCAGTCCACTTCCTTAACCAGGTTTGCAGGGGAAATATGACAGTTCTGCAAGATCTGCTTTCCCATTTCCTACTAACACTTGTATAAAAACTGCTACAAGGTTATAGATGTAATGTAGACTACATAATGGAAGCAGAACTATTATAAAACTAATGGCTTTTCAGTTTTATTTGATTTAGAATTTTGCCAGATTTGTTGTTGACATAATAAATAATTTTCTCTATGTCTGAATTTTCTTTTCTTTTCTTTTGAATGTCATTGAAAATGTAAGGAAAAAATGAGTACTCTTTTACTTTGCTGATACATTGATTGTTCAGTGGTTTATGTATAGTAGACTAAGATTATATCATAGCTTAACTAATTTTAGAAAACGAAAAGGTAAGCAGATTTTTATTTTTAATAAAATAGCTTAACATTTGGTATTGTAAAATGTACTTAAGTAGTATGTATACTTAAAGGAGTTTAGGGTGAAGTGGCATTTAAATGAAGTCCAGTCATAGAAGTGTTATGCTTTATTTAGAAGAATTTTTCATCTTAAAAACAAATGAACAACTATTAGAACACTTAGAAATGCAAAACAAAATTTTAAAAAATCCTGCTTTTACATAAAATTTTCCAAGCCTGTGCAGCCCTGGTCATTTTTATAAGACTTTGCTTGAAATTTGCAGAAATCTGCATTATTTCATGGTTGTGACATCCTTCAGAAATAACTTTTGTTTTAGAAGGGGTAGAACAATTCAAAGTACAATTTTACAACATCCTAACAAATTATAGGTTTTTTAATGATGTCAGATACATACATTTTGTTCTGAAATATAGGCTTATAGGCTCATTTGGATATTTATATTTGCTATCAGAGAGACAAAAAAAACATTAAATATGTGTCTGCAGCCTACCACATATTCTTTTTGCTTCTGCCACCATTATCAGCTCTACTTATTAACCAGTCCTGGCCTGGGTATCACTAATACAGACTGAATGAAAATGAGATTGTCCAGAGACTATCAGTAGCTTAGGAGAATCACAGGTGGACCTCATTCTAGATGCTGAAGTTTTCTACAGTGTCTCCCACAATGCTTCATTCTGGAAGCCAACAATTTGGCTTTTTTTCATTAATCTGTTCCCTACCTCTTGGCTGGCCTGGAGAGATGCAGTGTACTCGGAAAATTTTAACTTCAATGAGTGCCCATAAAATTTTCCATGCCCTCAATTTTATTTTCTGCTTTATTTCAGGACCTGAACATCTGCAATATTCCCACTGCACATGTTAGTTTTCTCCTGGGTGTCCTTCCTTCTTCATATAAAAAATATTTAGATTACAGGGTCTTCTTCACACAAAATTATTTAGATCACAGGGTCCTACACGAGGTTCAGAGGAGGTTAAAGCCGACTGCCAAGTAGTGTGACTGCAGTGATGAAAGCAGTGTGAACACAACCAGTACTTTCTTCACGGAAGAAGGACCACAGATTTTCCCTGCAGGTGATCCAAAAAGACAATACGAATCCCACCTTCTTTTCTAGCACTGACTTTACACAAATTTCAAAACCAAAGACCAGTGTATTAAAAGGGTACTTGGAGTTTCCAGCAGCTGTTACCTTGTGACATACTCACTCTCTGGTAAGGATAAAGCATATCTTTTTAGGACAGATGTGGATTAAGGTATTATTTTCTCAGAGAGTTAAGAACTATCAATGCAGTCAAGCTCAACTGCAAGGTGTATTGCTGTTACTACTTTCCAAGTATGTTAAACGACTTACATAAAGAAAATTTAAAAAAAACCCAACCAACCAACCAACTAACCAAAAACCCTACTAACCAAGCGAAAACCCCGAACTAAAACCCAAGAGAAACAAGGCTCTCTCCCAATAGACAAGAGAATCAGAACCCAAATGCCCCATTCCTTACCACCATACCTGAAGGAGCACACAATGATTGCATTGATATGCAAACACCTGTGTGAAACAGAATAGTCCTACTATACTGAACTGTCTGATAAATAACAATCTCATAGAAAATCACACAGCTTGAATAAAGCTTTGGAAATCCCTAATTTTTTTTTTTTTTTGAGCCCACTGCTTTCTTGTAAGAAACAATATGTAAATGGCAAATATTCCTAAAATCAATGAGATATTTCAAAAGAGCCTTCACAGGGCCCAGGAATCTGAAGTTTTGATTAGTCCTAAGGCATTACAATTCTCTGCAACTGTAAACCTCAATTTATTCTGCCTAACCTTTTTTTTTTTTTTTTTTTTTAAAAAAAGGCAGAATGAGAGAGAGCAAGGGTGAGATTAAGAAGACAGTGTTAGGCAATTATACAGGAAACATCTTTTTTTCCCCTTCAAATGACATAAATTACTTGTCCTTTGGCATACACTTTTTCAAGTGTTATTTAATTAAAATAAATGAGAAACATTCAAGTTAAATTTAGCATAACAAATTATATTAGCCTTGTGATATGATAAGAACATATATTACTGTTTCCAACACTTTTTCTGGTGGATTTATTCTGTTGTGTGAACATTCTTGCTCTGCATTTTAGGAAAGGAACTTATTGGCATTTAAATCCTTTAATCCTAACACTTATATAAACATATTTTATTATGCTGTCTATACCACCAAATTTTACTACACTGTGCTTTTGTGCAGTGCATACATGTAAGGCATTGTAAGATTTATAACTTTGGAGAGGTTTTGCATACTTTGATTGGTCACAATTAAAATATGTATATCTTCCAGTCCTGGGAAACTGGGATCTATGTTCATTGTAAGAATAAAAGAAGAAAAACAACCCCTGGTAATTACAGAAGTAATTTATCTGGATTATAAATCAGATTTTTATTCATAAATGTAGGACATGCTTTTGCAAAATAATTATAAACTATTCTCATAGCTGCAGGGTTTTATTTCTTACACTTTTTCGGTCCCAGTAGATGAATACCAAAATTTCTTAGTGTACTTACAAAAATAAAATGCAGCTGCTTAAAAAGATAAAAACTCATCAGATAAAGAATTTAAGGTCACCTTTATAGAGAGTACTTTTAAACTCTGACATGCCAAATAAGTATCTCCTATTTATTTTTAATAGGAATATATTGCTAAATCTATTAATAAAGAGGATTTTTTCCTCTTTTTTGAAATTTGCATTATGAAAAATAAATACATCAGTTTAGGAGGAGAAAGGAATCAATATAATTATGTACTTTGAGTTATCTAGCTGCAAAAAGTCAATTGGATGGAGGGAAATATTGTTAAAAAGTTCCTCAGTCTTTAAAAGAAATGAGTTACTTGATAATGTGTATGACAGAAAAATATCTGGTTTGTACTTAAATTTGACTTTTTAGGGCAATATGAATTATATAGTATGCCAAACATGCCTAGAATCAGCAGCTATATTGCGTATTGTATATTGTTCAAGTTGATTTGCACTCACTAATTATAACTTATATTTTAATGTTTTCAAATATTTTAAGGTTTCTAGATGGCTCACCAGGAGGTGGGTGCTTTCACAGGCTGAGATACTAATTCAGAAAGACTTTTTAAGGAGGCTTTAAAGATATCCTTTTTACACCACGGGCTATGTAGAAAACTTAGATGTTCAGTCCAGAAGAGTTAATTCAGCTGCCATCTAAAAGTTAGGCAATACTATAAGCCTGAGTATGATCAAATGACTCCTAATAAGTAAAAGAGGCCCCTTAGGAGCCCTATTCTTATTTAAAAAAAAAAAAAAAAAAAAAAAAANCCAAAACCAAAACAAACAAAAACCCCAAACAGCCTTGACACTCTAGAACAGTCAGGTAAGGGTTGTCTTACTGTGCCAAAAGGGAACATGAATAAGGCAAAAAGGATTTGGCCAATCTGGAAGCCCAAAACTACCACTTTTGTTTAATCCAGAAAGAATTTTAAAAAGTTGCATGTCCATAGAAAAAAGTATGTTCAAGCATAATATGCAGAGCTATCCTTAATGGAAAACTGGACAGAAACACAGTAATAAATTGAATTAATAAATCAAAAGAATTAATATACCCTCTAGACCTACCAAAATTGTTAATACATTTATTGAACTATAATTAGAAGAAAAAAAGTGGGTATCTATAAGCAGCAGGGGCCTAGTTGGGATAAGGGAGATAACTGAACCTTTTATTTTCTCACTAGGTATTTCAAAAGACAGTTGTAACATTTCAAACACAAGTAGCATAAGAAAAGGTGAATTCCTTTATCTCAAAAATGCAATGCCTTCGAACACCTATATATCTGTTGAATAATGTATCCAAAATGGTAATTTTTCTGCTAATAAGAAATACCTAAGAGTTCATATATCATAAATCAATGTTTCAACCATTCCCTTTGTTTCCAAGAATGATTCTAAATATTGATGATATGCCCCTGTGATTCTCTTGTAAAATAATTCAGTTATCTGAACAATTTTTCGTTTGGGGAATTCAGATTTCTTGGAACTGCATTATTAATAGTTTTTGCATGCCTTTTTCCTTTCATTTCCAAGTTGACAGTCTAAATTTATAGAAAAGATGGTGGATTAAGATAACCACTACTGCTCTGTCTGTTAGAAGACATAAAATCATCTGCCTTAAAGATTTGATTTCTCACTGAAAAGAAAAAACAGGAAAACAGAGATTTTAAGCTGGAATTGTCCAAGATGAGAAAGCGAGTAAAGCAAGACATAAGGAGGAATCCATAGGACTTGATTTGCAAACAAGCAGAGTACTCATTGGGACATGCTATTTTTGAAATTGGTTAAGTCACAGGATTTTCCAAACAACACTGTTGACCTTTTATCTTTCTTTCTTTTTTTTTTTTTTTCCTGGGAAACCAATAAATTACAGAGAAAATCTCCCTAGTGCAGCTATACTTTAGGAATCAGGAGAGTGATCAAACTGTGCACAGCAAGAAAATACAGCGTCTTAAAGTTCTGTCACTAAAATTTCAGGATAAATGTTAAATATATGAGAACATGAGTTTTTTCTTTTGGCAATACTGATTTTCTAAATAAATTAGCTAAGTAAATTTCAATAACTTCTGAATATTTTAACCAGAATATTTGTGAAATTTGGGACCCTTTTGGAAACTATTTCTATGGCACTATATTTACCTCTGAGATAAAACACAGTTGCACAAATCTTTAAAGTCAGAAAAAGGATAGAGACAGAAAACTGATATTTGCTCAGAAAAAAGATCAATAAACACAAAAAACCCCCCTTCCTACTGAAATCTTCAAATAATATATATACCGATCTATTTTTAACAAAGATAAAATATATGATATTTTCTGTTGTAGACCATTATACCTAACATATAGAATTATGTACCTATATTATTCAAAATAATATAAAATAGAATAAATATGAACATTAAAAAATGCAGTCAATAAAGTTCATTGAAATTGTGATGTGTATATTTGAGCCTGAAAATTTTGATAAAGCTACATTGCCACATTTGATCTCAAACCTGAAAAAAAAAATCAGAAATAAGCCCATTCTGCCAGTAATTTTTTTGTTTTAGAGACAGGATTCCTAATCAACATACCATTTTCTGCAATAAAATTTTTCGTCATGCCAGCACAAGCAGGCAGTACATGTAACATTAGGACAGAAGACAACTGTAGTGGGTTGACCCCGTCTGGATTCTAGATACCCATGAAAGTCACTCCAATACTCCCCTTCTTAATTGGACAGGGAGGAGAAAATACAACGAAGATTCATGAGCTGAGATAAGGACAGGGAGATAAATCACTCACTCGCCAAATACTATCATGGGTAAAACAGACTCAATGTGGGGATGTTAATTGAATTTATTACTAGCAAAATCGGAGAAGGATAATAAGAAGTAAAATAAATCTTAAAAACACCTTTCCTCACCCATTCCTCCTTCCCATGCTCTACCTCCTTCTCCTTCAGCAGCTAAGGGAGATGGAGAATGGGGGATATGATCAGTTCATCACAAGTTGTTTCTGCTGCTGCTCAGGGGCAAAGCCTTTCCCCTTCTCCAGCATGGGGCTCCTCCCATAGGTAACAGTGCTCCAGGAGCATCTCCAGCGTAAGTCCATCCCATGGGCAAGAGCTCTCCACAAACTGCTGCAGTATGGGTCACTCTTCCATGGGGTGAATCCTTCAGGCACAGCCTGCTCCAGCGTGACTCCCCCACAGGGTCACAAATCTTACCAGGCCACCCGTTCCAGGGTGGGCTCCTCTCTCCACAGGTCTGCAGGTCTCTGCCAGGAGCCTGCTCCAGCACAGATTTCCCCTGTGTTTGCAAACTTCTCTTGGGCATCCACCTGCTCCAGCATGGGTCTCCTCCATGGGCTGCAGGGGCACAGCTGCTTCCCCGTGGTCTGCACCACGGGCTGCAGGGGAATCTCAGCTCCAGTGCCTGGAACTCCTCTTCCCTTTCCTTCTCCACTGACCTTGGTGTGTGAAGAGTTCTTCCTCTCATATATTGTTACTCTGCTCTTCTCTGGATGCAATTGCATATGCACAATAATTTTTGGTTTTTTCTTAAATAGGTGATCACAGAGATATTACCACCATTCCTGGTGGACTTGGCCTTGACCAATAGTAAATTCATCCTGGAGCCAGCTGGCATTGTCTCTGCTGGACATGGCAGAAGCTTCTGGCAACTTCTCAGAGAAGCCATCCTCAGCCCCCTGCTACCAAAACCTGGCCATGCAAACAAAATAAAGCAACAATTATCTTTTGAAGGCTGTTCTGAAGATGTGCTGAAGACCATATCTGCCTTCTGAAAAAGACTTCACTGAGTCCCAAATGTTGATGAAGGATGTTCCTTTTTATGTGAAACTAATGTGCTCAAATATACCCATTGGCTCTGTATATGCTGCTCAAGAGGCAGCTTTTTGGATTTGAAGTGAGCTTTTCAGAAGACGCAGCAATACCGAAGATATGCACTGCTCCCAAAACTCCTGAAAGAACAGAGTAATTATAGCCTTTTCTCACCCAAACACAAGCCTCTGTCCTTATTATGATTGGACACATTAGTTGTCTTAAATACTAGCTGTTCTAATAGTAGTAATTTAGATGGAAAATATGCTGTGCTTTGTGTAAGAAGCTGGATAATTTTGTCAGAAAGAAATATTTTCTGAGATCAAAAATCAGAAGGGGAACTTCTGCTCTACGCTTGACTTCTTTATTGCCTTTAGCCTAGAACATTTTGTTTTCAGTCATCTTGCTGCTGCTGATCTATAATGTGCCTAGACTTTCATTTTTGTCTTGTCACAGCTACTGCTTACACTGTACACTGTAGATCCACTATGTCTTTCCCCAATGATGTACAATGCTATATGTAGTTGTGATTATCACCTACATATACAAGTAAAATAATCCTTTGGGGTTCTATTGTCTTTCTTTTTTTATTCGGTAACATTTGTGCCAGCTTCCAGTCATATGTACCACTTTCCCCTTCTTCAGGCCCAAGCTGGCAATTCTCATCCTGAATAGCTTTAAAATTGCTCATAGCAATCAATGACAACTGAGGCATCACTAAAGAATTTCTCTTATCTCCAAGCTCCAATTTAGATCAGTCATTAAGCCTGAGTAAGCCTGAGCTGTCATAGCATTGTCCCTCATCACATGCTGTAAGCACAAAAAGTCAACTTCAAAATAAAATTTGTTCTATCTCTTACTACATTTTGTGATGGTCTAGTATGGATGATAAAGTTCACTAAAATAGGGCTGTCAATCTTTGGAACACAGGTAACTGTACAGACTTTTTTTCAAAGGAAGGCTATTCTTCCTCAAATCTGATCCACATTGAATCATTTCCTTATATTTCTTCTTTTATGCTGTTTGATCTTGTTAGTGATGCATACTACATTGCTCTGTAGAGCTTATTTTTAATAAGCATACATTTTAGAAACATGAAATTAAAACATACATTTAAATATGAGAAGGAGAACATCTAAGTGTCTAAATATCTATTATATCAAACATGAAGAATATAGATATTCTTCTACAGTGTCTCTGTAGAAGCTTTCTTTCAGACAATTTTCAGTCTTAAAAGTGACAGTTGCAATCCTCTGCTTATGTTGTATTTCTGAATTTATACTGAATTTTCAACTGTGTCTTAAAATAAGGTCTGGCAATTTTTTTGATTCTTTTTATTCTTTGGACTCTGTTTTTCTGAGCAGATTGAAGCTGAAAATAAAAGTGTGTCTTGAATGGGTTTTTTGACTTTCTGACAGTTATCTGATTGTTTGGTTAAGGCCTAGTTTGAAGAAAAAGTGCTGTAAACACTCATGATTTACAGTTTCTAAATGTTACAACATGGTTCAAAGTAAATATTTATATGCTTCAAGTTGTTTCAGCATTTTTAGGGGGATCCTAAATGTAGAATGAACAAGCTGATGTATTCAAATTCTGGTTTTTATTGTGTCAAACTAATGGTAATCTGCTGGATTAAACATATTTACCAACTCTCCTAAACAGGCAGGTGGGAAAAATAAGAGGAAACACTTGGCGATGAAATGAAGACAGGGAGATCACTTATCACCTGCCATCACAGGCAAAACAGACTTGATTTGGAGAATATGATTTAATTTCCAACCTAAATAGATTTGGATGGTGAGAAACAAAACCAGAATTTACCATGGAACTTTTACCCTCACCTTGTCCTTTTTTTCCCCCCAGTCTCCACTCCAATCCTTCATTCCCAATCCTTCTGCCCAGCAGCCTCTGAGCAGTGCAGAGGGCTTGTGGGGATGTGGGTGATGGTTCCTACACAGCAGCTCCTCTCTGCTGCTGCTCCTTCCTTCTCACATTGTCCCCCTCTTCCTGGGTGGGTTCTCCCCATTGTCTTTCAGGAAAAACTCTGTTCCAGCGTGGGCTCTCCATGAGCTCAAGTTCCTTCAGGAAATATCTGTCTGCTCCAACAGAGAGCTCACCGTGGTCTGCACTGTGTATATCTGCTCTCCGTGGGCTGCAGAGGGAATCTCTGCTCCCAGTGCCTTGGTTACTGCCTCACACTCATTTTTCTCTAACCTGGGTGTTTGTACCGGTTTCTCATTTTTTCCCCCCTCACTTCTCTGCCTCCCCAGCATATTTGTCCTTCCCTATTTTAATTAAATGGGCTTTTAACCTGCAAAATGTACAGAAAGATTGATTTCAGGAATGCCTGTGGAGTAAGGAGCTTCTCCATGTGAGTAAGGGCAGGATATGACACAAAAAATATATATTTCTCAGTGAAAAGAGAAAACGAAAAGACAATTATAGGATCTTCTCTAAGATATTTTCCCACATTTTTCAGTCTCCCATTATAGAATTTAGTTAATAAAATTGGCTGTGATTTTTAAATCATCCCAGAATGCTCAATATTCTTGTGGAAAGATAGGACCATATACAGATATGGGTTATGAAGGTTTTTTATATTTCATAGCTGAACATATACACTCTAATGCATTCATTTATCATTCCTTAAATTTCTTAAGTTGTATATCTTTTTAGGTCTTTTTTATGGAGCTGTTGGTTGCACCAAGTTTTGTCCCACCTTAACAAGTGAAAAAGAACATGGCACTAGATGTAAACATAACCAGACACAGATATTTCTGATTAAACGCTATTCATCTGCAGTTATAGAAAGATGAATAAATGAAAAGGAAGTGAACTGAAAAGCTTTCAGATGAATACATGTAATTATGTATAGAATACATGGAATACAGAGCTGTAAATTGAGAGATTGGTTCTGAACTATAACATCAGTAACCCAACCACAGTGACTGAAGGGTTCATTCTTCAGCTCTCAGCCTTGCAATGGTCAGTCACAAGGACATACCTTCATAGGAGATGTATGCTGCAGTGGTCACTGCAAAAAAGGGGCAAGAAAAAAGAAATACCACCAAATTTTTCAGAAAATTCAATAACAGCGGTTAGTCACTATTTTATAACAAAGAGCAAATTTTAAATTAGCCTTGTTATACAAATCATACCTTAATTCAAGTGAACAGAGACATAAAATATATATTTGTGTGAAATTCAATGAACATATAATTCACAGATTTCACAGAATATTCTAAGGGACCTATAAGGATCATTAAGAACAATTCTTAAGTGAATAAAGGGATCAAACCCACAACCCTGAGGTTATCAGCACAACGCCTTAACCAACACAGCTAATCTCAGGGTCCTATAGATACTCACCTCTTAGGTAGCCACCATTTTTAATAACTGGAATCTAGGGCAAGTTCTTAAAATTTAACCAAAGATTTTAGGAAAGTCGCTTCACAAAGAGGATTAAATGTACAGTGAATGTTGATGACTGCTTTTGGTCTGTAAGCCTGAAAATATTTTTTTTTCCAGATTGTAGAGTTTTTTTGATGTGTGACATGACAGAAAAAATTGCTTTAAGTGCTGGAGTGTTAGATTTTCTAGCTATGGACAAAAAATTATTATTTTCTTTTATTTAGAATAATATATATATTCAAAAAAGATAGTGTGGAAGTTAATGTTTACTTATGCAGAAAGCAGAGAAATCCACAGTGTGGTCCAGGCTTTGAAGTCTTTTTGGAACTAAGCAAGAGGAACTGATGGGTTATGAATGGGAGAAGGTGAGCTGCTGAATATATTCTGCTGTGAAAATGGAATGGGGGTTGACCTGGGAATTTCTTAGGAAATGCTAGGGCAGTCACGTAAATGATAGAACAAAAGGAATACAAGCATACGAAACAGGTATTCATTTCTTACTGAAATACTTTAATGAAATTTAGTTAGACAGATTTGGATTTAGTAATAACTCTGGGAGTGCTAGGTACAGGTAAGTCATCCAAATTTTTAAATGGATCACTGTTACTGCTGTTACTGCTACCTCCTGTGCTTAGGAGCTGGGGGTGCCTGTGGGTGGCCTGTTGGGGACTTGTGGGTGCCTCTTTCTTTCCCAGCCACTGGTGCCACTGCCTTCCTATCCTTCTTCTTGCTCTTCACACCAGTGAAGTCAAACCAATGGCTCTGTGTAAACTGAGCCATTTCATTCACTGTGAAAATAAAATGAAAATGATAAAACTACACCTAAAATTACTTTCCTGATTTACCACCATTTCTGCCATGAAAAGGTACTCTATTTTAAAAAAAAATCAGTCTATTTTCTTTTTTAAATTATCATGATACACAATATGTAGTGACAGATACTATGTGGCTGTTTATTAGTGGTGGAGATTGTGAACAGTATTTTTAACTTTTAGGCAAATATTGCAAGCATTTTTTAAACTTCCACAAAGGCTCATAACACTTTTTTGACAGAGAAGTTTTTATTTGGATTAGGGTAAATCACTGGATCTACTGCTTAGTTATTATCACAACTAATCAGCGGACGACAATAAAATATCTGTGTAAAAAACCTTTAGAAAAGGCTAATGGCTAATTCTCATGCATGAAGGCCTCAACATAATAGAGAGGAATGTATTGCAGAGGAGAAAATCTTAAATGATGCATCAGGAACAAAGGAATCCATGAATATTCATTTCAAATGACTCTGGCCATGTTGTTCTCTTATGGAAACTTATCATCCAGGTCTCATTTATAAGGATTTGTTATACTACAATAATTTTCAGGTTGGTAAGATGATGCAGTGCAAGTAGAGACTTAGCTGGGACCATACTCTGTAAAACAAGGTGCTCAGACTTACAGGTGACAGAGTAAAACCTGTGGGGCTGGAACTCCGGAGCCATCATTCCAAAACTTCTGTCATATCTCCTAATGGCCCCACTCAGATTTTCTATGTATTAGAATATCGTCAATATATACTGTTAGTAGAACTCACATTCAAGTTAGCAGTCCTGTTATGGGTTACGGTAAACATATTATTCTATTAAAGAAAACTGCTTTTTCTTATATATAAAGCACAGGTACAAGGCACTGCTGTTATCATATAGGGATACAGTAACTAATTTAAACTGGCAATTGTAATTTAAACTGTGACTTCTGAATATTAGAGGTATTAAAAAAACCTTGTGAACTGTTGAATTTCTATGACTGGAAATCGAACTTTGTTATTTGAATATGATCATTTTTCTGTTTTATTAAAAAATAATTGGAATGTTTTAAAAATATATAGTCTCAGGTTTTTTTAAAAGATATTCAGTTAATGTAATGTGGTTTGGAAAAAATAACTGAAATATATTAATTGTGTTAAATCTACTCACTAGATGGACATAAAATGACCACCAAGTGGATAAAAGTGAGATAGGTTTCTGTAAGAATTTCTTCAAAACCAGTGTTGGAAAAATTGTTAAATTGCACAAACAGCTATTCTACTCAATATTTTTAAATATTTAAATTATTTACTGAAGATAATTTTCAATGCTTGTGAACACCTCATCCATATAGATTATGTTTACTCTGATAAGCATCTTGGTCTGGATTTCTATTAATGCTTTGAAAATTGTTTCATGTACTGCACTGCACAAAGATGTGATATAAATCTACAACTGGATCCACAAATATTATGAACAGTCTTTCAGAGAGCTTGCTGGTTTTCTCCTACACTGCAGTTGAATGTTTGATCACATAGTTTATTAATACAAATAAATATCTATGAACTCAGTTTCATTTTCATAGTCCAGATTTTTATGAAAGAGAGAATATCGAATTTTCAAAAGCATCCACTGGATTTGATTCTTCTGTGTAGCAGGATTAGCCATTTTGGAATGTGAGCTGATGGAACATTTTCTATTTTTCATTTTGTGCCTAAAAGCTTAGGACTGGTTGCAACTAAGAAAAAAAATGAAGTGGTGGAACCATTTTTATTACTTGCTTACTAAATATGTCACTGTCTCAAAATGTTAAATGCTAGATAAAAAACATGTTCATATGTATTTCCTAATCTGTTCTAACATACCTCACAATTCAATTAAGTAGAACACAGTAATTTCAAAGCATATATGCACACAGTCTAGCTTGTACAGAATAAACCTACCTGCAAGTGATCATTTGAAAAAAATTTTTACTTCTAGTTGTCATGCCAGATTTGCTTTGACTAATGCGCTGAATCTTGCAGATCAACAGGCTTCTGAGAAATTCCAAGGTTTGGCTTCAATCCTTCCCCATGGAAGCAAAATAGCAAAATGTGGACAGTAAAGCCTGAACAACATAACTGCAGGAGCAGTTTGACTTCCATATCTTTGTTCAGTGCTTATGCAATGTTCTAGCTCTGCCAATTAGCAACATTCCCTGATGCAATCACTTTTGCCTTGTGTACTGAGTTCACAGAAACACAGGTGGAAAAACATAGTTTGGTAGCAATCTGCGTCCACTTTGAAGAACAGTAAATGATGATACAAAGTGAAAGTCAGCGAGGATCACGCCTCAGACAGTCACGCTGCTCTGCTGTCTGGCATTCATTTCACAGTCTCAAATTCCCATATAGTATTACATGAGTTCTGAATCTGGTAAAAGGTGCTTAACTGATATCCTTGGGAAAAGAAATTCAACAACCATGTCATTATAAATTCTTTCTGTAACAGAAAGAAACAAGATTTTGAATCTTGATTAGGTGTCAGTCTCATTTAATTTTAGAGGAAAAGTAGAGATCATTAGCCCAGGTATTTATAAAACCTTCCAATTTATTCTTGAAAAATTTACATCCCAAATAATGGCAACATTCTAAATGTATTGGGCTTGTCTTCCCTTGGGCCATAAACAAACACAGTGGAAAAAGAAATGGTTAATAGATAATTTGGGAATTTAATTTTTTTTGTGAACTCAGTATGTTTCAGATCCACAGGCTATCAGTAATTAATACTGTACGAAAAAGTAATAGAGTTGCAGTGATATGAGTCCGGATTATCAAACTTCTAAAGAAGGAATATGAAGACTTAACTATAAACTGTAACCATTTATGTGCTTAGTTACTTGTTCTATCGTGTACTATTATTAATGCTTAATCCTTAAACAGTCTCAGTTTATTTCAGTTAGTGAAATATGAAAACATAATAATAATTACTGTTGATACCACTGAGGTAATTTAAAAAGTTCTACTTTTCTATTGCTGAAACTAAAATTTTGTCTGTGGTTGTTACTTGAACTAAAAAATAGTAAATAACTTCCTTCCACATGTGTACGATAAAAATATAGAAATGATGCAAACTTAAATGCATAGGGTTGATATATTTTATGACTGTTTTAGTTTGGTTTCTTCTGTGAACTATTATTGGCTGCACTTCTTCTAATGAAAATATAAAATATGCGTAAAAATAAGGTTACATAATTATATTAATTTTCAATTATTTTTATTTAAATAAATTCTGAAATATTCTCATTGTCATTCTAATGCCATTCTTCAATTCCAAAAGTACATGTGAATTAGATCCATGCCTAAATGAGGATTACTCACAGCTCTTTGCAGATACTAAAAAAAGCTTACACATTACAGTTAATCTTACTAGCTAATACTTGCCAACAACGTTTAGTAAGGGATTAAGAACAGATTTAGGAAGTTAAATTCAGAAAAAAAAAAACCCAAAACAAAATAATTCCTCAGAGGTATGAAATATTTTTATTATTGATATTAGCAAAAGAAGTGCTAGAGCCTGCTAAATATAACAAGGGAGCAAGACTGAGACTAAAAGAGAAAAAGTTACTTCAAAATCTTTTTGCAGAAGCCATTCCAGGGTAGTCCAAGGACACAAGTGACTGACAAAGTTCAACACAGTGACCAATGCTCACCAACACTTTCAACACTCGGGCATAAACAACCATGTCTGTTGTGTTTCCAACTGCTGGATTTGTCTCTCTAAGTGGCTGCATTGAGAAAATGTAAGAGAGCAACCAAGAAAGGAGGAGAGAGGTTATTATTCCTTTTTTCAATAAAAGGTAAAAAAATCTTTTTATAGACATGTTTATGACATTCCTACTCTCTCCTCCTGCTAACTCATGTTCTTATTTGTGAAGCAAAAATTGACAAAGAAGAAAAACAGGTTTTTTCTTTATTATTGTATTTGTTTTCATGCACTTTTACTTAAAACCTTCTAAATTAGTGACAGTTTTGTTTAGACAGTGCTGACAGTTGCTGAAAACATTTCATCTCATACAGCACAAAGAATACAAAAAGAAAATAGTCATAAAGGATTCTATTCTTTTTCAGGTTTTCCAGTACTTCTGCTTTCTTGGTGCTACATAAAAATGCATCTTACATTACAGAACAAAGTACAATATACAGAAGATAGGCTTCAAATAAATGAAATATTTTAGATAGCTCTGCTTCCTGCCATATCTTTTCCTTCCAAGATAAGTGGGCTTGGTAATGAGAAGCAGATAAAATTTAGGTACATTTTCAAATCACACTCTACTTTTGACTAAAAGGTTTCCATATGATCAGAATTCAGAAGGGAAAAGACATCCCATCTTTCTTTTTTCCTTTAAAAAAGTTATTTACATCTAATGATAACAATTGTTGGATACTGATCTGTCCTCTGTAGAACAGTACAGTGTATTGTAGAAGCAAGAACCTATAAAATCTTAATCTTATTAAAACAGATATCAATAATGTGAAAACTACTGTTTGACTGCATGAAGCTATTGAGCTACATAATGAATATTACTCTTTTAATATCGACTATTCTATTTATTAATAATTAATTATTTTACTAAAGTTGTCAAAAATTAATTTGATTTTTATATGAAAAAAACAAATAAAAATATTTTACAGTCCCAATACAAAAACTAATGCCCCAAAAACTGGTAACTTTTGTCTTTGTTCTGTATCCAAATGAAAAACTTTCAGTTGTACAAAACCTACAAGCAACATACATCTGATCACCCAGCCACACATATACATAAATTCCTTCTCTTGCATAGTATTTCTACATAAGTGTATAGAACTACTTTGCACTATAATTTTTTTCAAAATGCTTTTATTAATCTTCTAATAAATCTGAATTTTTTTTGCAAAAATTATATTTTTCAAAAAATCTGACAAGATGGTAAACAGATCATTCTGTATGACATATTTCTATTCTATCAAAATTTCCATAATATATTATTGATACCCATAGAACTTGTTTCAGTTATGTTTATCTCAAGTTATATGCTTTATCTTGTCCAGCATTACTTAAGACCGAGGGAGCAGTAATTTCTGAAACCCATTGTCAGCAACCCAGGTTAATTCTTCAGCTGAACAACATAGGTGGAAATTAAACTATGGTTTCTCATAGCATGACAAACTTGATACAGCACCTCTATTTCCCCTTTGGACCAAATCTTGTAATATAATGTCTCTAGCTGCCTAGCTGTTCAACTCCAACTTCACAAACTTTCACAGTGCAGTCATGAATTCTGACAGGGAAAAGCTGAAAGTGTGGAAATTGGGAATATTTTTTAAATAGCACATGGAATATTGTTTGTTTTTTTGTTTTTTTTTTTCCCTTTTTTTGATATTTAAACCAACAGGCTTTTGATTTCTGCTTCAGGGAAGCCAGACCACAGCATGGCAGAAAGTGTAGATTCTGCTGAAGATATCTTCACATATATGTGCACAAAATATGTGCACTTACCTATACCTACCTTTACTTCTCCCTTTATGTATAAGTTAAGTTATAAGAACTAACACTTAGCTTGGTGTGCAATTACTGGAGCTACTGTTGCAGGTTGTTTCTTGCTGTTTCATCAAGGAGAGCTTGCCCAAGGCTTTTTTTGTCTGTTGCCATTCACTGGCCCCAAACCTTCAAGCTTTCCTCACTGAGAACTCAGTTGATGGATGAGAACTACCAGCTGAGAGTTTGTGGTTGTCGGTCTTTTGGGAGTTCCAGGTGGGCAAATAAACATCTATTTCCAGAAATCTGCAATATATCTCATAGGTTACTGATGTCTGAATTGAATACTGTGAATGAGCTCTGTGATACAGGAGAGGCAGGGACTAGAAATAAATAAATGTTTTTCTGCCTAACTGTATTGAAAAAAAAACAACCAAAATTGTGCATAAGCAATGCTCATGATTAATAAAAAGTGGGGGGAAAAAAAAAAAAGGAAGGAAGGGAAGGAAAAGAAGACAAGTTTATGCCACTGACAAATAATCAACATTATGAAAAATATAACATTGTTATATGCATATGGTTACATATTTTGTTTTATAAGTAGTCCTTCAGCTTATAAGGTTTCCTAAGCTAATGATAAAGACTCGCACTGCTAGCAGATATGTTCTCTTTAGTCGTGCATGCACAGAAAGGAACACACTGCCTTGTTTGTAGTCAGTGTTTTCCATCAGAAATAACACATCAGTAAGTTTCAGTCTAGTGGTTAGGGAAATAAAAAATAGTTACATTGCAGAAGTCTACTGTTTAGGAATGTGTTGTGCTTCCTTTGGGGATAATACTGAACTTTATTGTGTAATTCAAATTATGTACCCTTATAAAAAGCTACTGAACAAACAGAACCTGTCATTATGTTGGAATTAAACATGTAGAATGAAAAAAACAAAAATGATTTGCATCTTCTGAGCTGGTTAGCAAAGAAAATGTTGCTCAACAATGGAGGATTTTCATATAATATCTTCTAACTCAAAGGCTGCAGAATCAGGGGAAATATTGCCATTCTTTCTGCATGACCATGTAAAATTGAAATTGGTAGTACGAGACTATGTTCTTGTTTATAGTCAAAATACCCTGAGACCTGTCTTCAAGGTAATCTCTTTTTACACCAAGGATGTTACTGTTGCACTGTGTATACTTTTTTGTGGAAGTTGTGTTAGTGAAGACCCAAGCCTTCTTTAGGGAAAAACTGGAGTATCACCCTAGCTTCTACAAATATTTCAGTGTTACTGACACCAGCTGGATACAGGCCCTTCCTAAAGCCAGGCTATGGCTTCATGGTAGAATATGCCTTGAGGCATCTCTTACCCTGTGCACCTACATACTAACTTCTGCAGGTTTTGTCTGTGTCATTTTGAGGGAGGGGGTCTTTCATAGGCACCTATGTCTCCCTCTGCCTTTATTCCTTATATTATTTATTGCATTTCCATAACCAGTTGAATTTCATGGACTTCAGTGGCTACTTGCTGTTTACTAAATGATCTGAGAGTCCTTAGGATATTTTTTGTGTTTAGAGAAGGGCCCTGTGGCATGGTATGTCTAGATAGTGTCCAGTCACAGAGCAGTCCCCTTTGCCTTACAGGAGTAGTTTTCCATTAGCCCTTTATATCTTTGTCTTTTCATAACTCTTTTTTTCATTTTTTAACTTACTAGAAATGATCAATACCTCACTATTTGTTGCAAAAATTTTAATGGAATGTAAAAGGTGGTAGAGGAAAAATCTGAAAATTCATTTGTTCACAGGTAGTGTAATGAAGTGTAAAATACATACTGGGCCCTCAACGGGCAGGTATGTACTCCATTTCTGTTACTCCACTGAGGTTTTATTTAAGTAGGGACATTTTCATGTTTGCACCATAAGATTGTTATCATGGGGGAATATCCACACACAGTTACTGAGACATTGCCTTTTGTCAGTCAGCAAACAACTTGTAAATGTCCAATCACCAAATGAAGGATCAAGGTAATTTGGAATGTAAAAGGTTTTTAAAAGGAGGTGCAGACTGAACTCTAATCTGTACCCACATTCTCAAAGTATCTTTGACTGACAACCTCACATGGAAGTGAAAACCATTCTTTTCCTTCTCTGCCCAAAAGAACTTGTAAGTGTATAATTACCTTTCTTGGGTGTCAGCTGGGATCACACTTTTTCTCAACCTTCCTCTTTTCCAATTTAAGTCTAAAACATACTTTTTCTTTCTAGTGCTTACGGCCTTTCTAAGGCCTCCAGGGTAGCAGAAGGTAAGAAATACTAACGAATAAGAAAAATCTTTGTATCACTCATCCAGATCAACAAATGCTCTCTGCATGTAGCAGTAAGAAGGGAATGTGTTACACCTTCCTCAGTAATTAATATTATGCCTGACCATTACAACTTTGTGAAACTACTGTGTGCTTTAGCTCTTCTTTTACATGTCTGAAGATACCTAGAATACTAATTATAAATATTTTCAATTTCAAATTCTTCAACCAATGTGTGCTTTCCCAAATCGCAGTTTGTTAATAAGAAGACCACACTCACCTCCTACCCAATATTTGATTTCTAATCATCAGTAGTGCTTAGTTGGACAAGACTCTCTGTGGCCTGAATACAATATTTCCTTAGTACTGCCTCTCAGCCTACAACAGGCTGTGGCCTTGAGTGATTCTGAGCTGGATGTGTGTCTTTGAAAATAACATAAAATCAGTTGTTTTCATGGCAATTTGATAACTTGATAGTGGAAACGAAGCAGATATATTCACCTGAGGCCTAAAACCTTGCAAATGTATTCATATTTCTATTCATCCCAGGCTGACTACCTGGCATTTACCGAGTTTTCTGGGGAATCTAATTGCAGAGGTTTGAGTTTACAAGAGAGACATTAATTGCTTAAGATTTTAAGGTTAGAAAAGAGCTAATGGGATCATAACAAAGACCACAGAGGGGAGATGGTATACAGTGCTGAGTGGCAGCAAATATGTGACAGACAGCGACTTCTAGTTTGTAATTCCTGCAGAGTTCAAAACTGAGTGGAGGCTGAAAATCTTTGTCTCCCCACCATCTCACAACTGTGAGGGACAGCTCCTGCAGAAAGCAAGAAGACCCACAGATAACATGTGATACACTGAAGTGTTTTTCTATGGCTCTGAGAGGTATATTTTATGTCACACAAAATACTGTTTATTTCCTGGTATTGTAAGCTTGCACAGATACATGGAGTGAATATTTTGCACAACCATAAAACTGGTAGAACCCAGTCCTTTAAGAAATTTTCTAGCAGTACTAAATTCTGCCTAAAGAGTTCATGCTTACCCCCTAGACAAGAAAAGAGTTTTGAGCAGTTTTTGTCCAGCCACCTGTGAATCCTCCATCTGTTTGAAATGATCATTAATATTTGAAAACCAACTCTTCTTTTTCTACATCATCCTGACATCCTCGGCAGCGGTAAGGACCTCAAAGAAGTGCAAAGTAAGAAGATAATCAGAAGCAGCTAAACTAAGCGAAATTAAGATAGCTGCCAATTCTTCTGTCTTGTATTCAATACAAAGTTTGACATGCAAAATGAGGGTCAGCTGGCAGGTATAGCAAATCTGCACCAGCTTGGAGGTAGTAAAAATTGTCAAGACTGCTTTATTTCCCTGTCTTTCTTGATGGTATGAAAACTGAGAGTTTTAGATTACAGAAATCATTGAAGAAACTGAAGCTTTGGTATCTCTTCAGTGAAGTAGCATAAAGGAGGATGAAGTACTTTTACTGCAATTTTACTGCAGTCTTTTTCCTCTGCAAAGAGCAGAATGGTATGCAGCATTGCTGTTTTATTTCATCTTAAACAATGTAATTCTTTGGTACAGCAGCAATTTCTACCAGTCCTAATTGATCACAGACATTAAAAATCTGTTCTTTCGGTCAGCACTTTGATAGAAAAGCTTCTGAAAGAGCACTGAGTTGCTGCAGCACAGTATAATTAAAACATTTTAATAGATGTTTTACTTGCTACCTCAGATAGTATTTTAAGTTACAAGGTTTTATGTATAAAATTCCTTAAGTAGATTCAACCATATAGATGCAAAGACATTTTGTAAGCAAGCGAAAAAATCTGATCTAGAGCACAGCCTGAACATTTCGTAATATTATAGCAGGTGTTTATCAGTGGTTTTGTAAATTACCTGGAATTGTTTGCCTCAAAACTTTCTCATTTCAATTAAAATTTGTATACTGCCTTGTCGTGGCTTGGAGCTGAAAATTAATTGACAGCTTTTTAATCCAATAAGCGCTTCTGCGATTGTGCATATTTAAGCTGGCAAGAAGCCCGGAAGAGCCTCTTTGATCCAGCGGCTGCGCTTGGGACGGACGGGGGGGCGGGGGAGGGGAACCGCTCCGGCCCCGGCCTGGAGGGCCAGGGGCTGCGCACCCCTCCCCCAAATGCCAGGATAAGGGGTCCCTGGCATGCATCGGGACACCCCCTCCCTCCCCAAAAAAGCTGCAAGCAGCCAAAGAGCACTCGGGAAGCTGCTGCCAGGAGCCGGGTAACTTCCCCAGAATCAGGAGGGGTTTTCCCCCTCCCCCATTTCTCCGGGTCCTCCGTGGGCCTGGAAGAAACCGATTTNCGCGGAGCTTAAAATCACTTTGTGGAAAAGTGGGAAAGGGACTGTAATTACCATAAACTGTTCTGCTATCCATTTAAAGGATATGGGGGACTCAGAATACCCTATGTTTTGGATGCTCAGTGCTATAGGATGTCCCTGATCGGATAGACTATTGTGGTGACAGTTCTGGACCCACACGGAAGCAAAGTGGACCTCTTTCTTTTCCTGGAGTGTGGAAGGACTTTTTAAGGACTCTAATACTGACCAGAAATTCCATTTTTGTTAATTTCTTTGTCCTCTCTCTTGAAAAACCTGTGAGGAGGTCTGAGAGCTCTGAAAGAGAGCCCGGGGGGAGGGAAGGGAGAATTGGCAAAAGAAGGAATGTGGTTTTTTTCCTTTTACTTTCTTGGTGTAGTTTTTTCCTGTTAATCCTACCTAGTAACAATAAACTATCTTTATACTTTTTAGAAGTGTGTAGGCCTATTTTGTCATATTTTCTCCTAATTTATAGATTTATATCTCACAAAAACAAATTAGTGAACTGAATCACGGCAATGAGCTGGTGTTTCAACTTGTTCATTAAACCCAACCCGTTACATGCCTTTATTAATGAAACAGAATTTAAACTATCCTGCCTTTTTTCATGAAAGGGAATTTAAAATAACATGAAAAACCCCTTAAAATTTCTTGGATACATTAACACTATAATGAAAAATATGTTGATTTCCAGTGGTCTGACATAATTTATCTGGAAAACTAAGCCATAACTTGGATAGGAAACAGTTATTTAAATTGAAAATGTTAAAGATGGAAGAAAAAATCTCTTTAAAAATTATCTATGTAGAAAATATTTTTTCTACATTATCTATGTAGAAAATATTTTACCATTTCAAGCTTCTTTCTTTTTTTCCAAATGCAGAACAAATCACATGACCGTCAGAGTCAAAATACTAAAAAATAGTTCAGCAATTTTTCAAAGAGTGAGAGTCATCGATAGCGCTGTTATCAGTGTGAAGATATTACTCTGTATTAATTTCAGTCTTATCATGACACCCTTTGTCTGAACTATAACAGCTGCTAAATAGTGTTCCACAAGAACAAATGAAGGCTTGAAATAAAACAGATACCTTAATCAATGGAATCAATAAATACATGTGAAAAAGCAGAGAAAAGGCTGCAGGTCAAATGGATTCCCCGTGGGATATGTCTAAAACTCCTCAAAGTGATGCTTACTATCTCTGTGCAATTCTGCAGTGACTGAAGAAAAATGACATCAAAATCAGTTGCCTTGTTTATTTGGAACTTCTGGAGTGGACCACTGTCTAATTGGCTGGACAGAAACTGTTTTCCTTGAGATCCATCTTGGCTTCAATAGCAGCTTGTCCTTCAAATCACTTAATCACTTATGTGCTAGTTTTCCATGTAGGCAAATTATTTTCTCACTTTCTCACTGGGAATTGATGAGAAATCATAAGAGAATTCAAGAAAATTAATGTGAAATCATATAAAAGTGACCATGAAATCCCAGAAAGTAGGAGTCAAAGTGGAAGAAACCTTAACTAACCATTTAGTCTTGAAGGCAGCCTCAGCTGCATTTCCATGATGAAGAATATATGTTTTTCTCAAAGGCTTTTTAAAACACCTAATAATGGTTATATTGCAATCTCCCTAGGCAATCTGACAAGCAGCTTGCTCAGGAACAATTTGTGCAGAGCTTTGGTTAGGGAAAGCCATGAAGGCTTCTTTTAGGGGCAACAGAGCTTCTTCTGAGCAGATATATGAAAAATTCTCACTCCCATTCAAGCCCCTGAATTGAGGCTGGCAGAGTGTAAAGGATGATGACACATTTCATTTGGAAATCTCAGTTTACCCTCATGCCAGCATGTTAAACTCAGGATGCCTGTGGATCAGACTTTTAGTCTTCTGACAGCCTCCTGCCCCATCTAGTCTCCTTCAGCAACATGGGAGGACAGCAACATGAAAAGCCACGAAGGATGGCCCTTCTCATTGCAACTTTTGACAAACATCCAGTCTGATTCTTTAAGTTTGTATTTTCTTTTTTAAGTACATATCCACCAATCTATCTATGTACAAATACAAATTTATGCATAAATTGATTTTTTTTTGCTGTTTCTAGTTTTGAATATTCCAATAATACACTCACAATAACAAAACAAAACAAAACAAACAAACAAACAAAAAAAAAAAAACAAAAAAAAGGAAAAAAACAAACAAAAAAACCCCAACAAAACCCCCCAAAAAAAAAAACCAAAAAAACCCAAACCAAATAAAAACCAAACCAGTACTTTTGCTCAAAATTCACCATGCAGTTTATGCCCATAGACATGTCTTTCATTGGAAGATCAGTAGGATGTCCTGTGCAGTAAAAGAATCATTAAAAAAGTTCAGCCCAAGTCATATTCTATAAAAAGATGTTTGCATAAACAGTGAGGATAAGATCTTGGATTTACAAGAAGAGCAATGGTGAATACATATGTGCAAACATGTTAAAAAATGTAAGGCAAATTTTTATGAAAAGAAGTTTTTAAGAAAAAGAAACTGTGAACAACACGTGAAAACAGCAGTGCTTTGAAAAACTAGTCGTGCTTTGTGATATGAAATACACACAAATATTTGTGTGTGTAAAAGAGAGAAAGAGAAAGAAGAAAGAGAGGAAGAGAGGAAGAGAGGAAGAGAGTAAGGAAGGAAAAGTTACCAGAAAGTAACAAAACGGAAAGAAAACAAGCAAGAAATAGAAGTCATGTAGGGCTTTTAGCATCCTGAAGGAAAAAATTGGTTAAATTTTTTCCAGGAAACTTCTGAGTTTCTATTGGAAAATTTGAAGTTTTAACTGTCATTAAAAATAATTATTTATATAAGGTGTTTTAGTGCAATTAATACTGCACAAATGAAATTTATATGGTGAAAGTCTCTCATAGAATTTAACTAAGCTTTGATTTAGGCTTTGGAAATTAAGTAGTTCCAAGTTGTTCCTCACATATATTCCAAAAAATACATATTCAAGAGTTGTTACCAAATTTTCATTCCTCCTCACCCAGTAGATAATTGGGGATTTTGATGTTTTCAACTCCATATTTTTTTCTTCCATTTTGATACTTGTGAAATGGAAAAAATCCCAATATTGAAATGTGCTAAAAAGACCAAGCAATTGTTTCTTAACCTACAAAAATAATAACGTAGATTAAAATCAAGAAGAAGAAACCCAAAAATGCCCCCTCTTCCTAAATAAAAAAATAACTCAACCTCAAACTTAAAAGGCACTACAACTACGAATTAAATCTGGAATAAAATGTGAAAGCATCATTATTCACAGCAGTTCTCAAATCCTCATTCAGTTCTAAATCAAAATGATTTCCAGGTAGACTCATATTAGATTTCATCACAGCATTAGGCTTGGCATGCAGTGTCCAAACTAAGTCTCTAAGATTTTGTGCTGTATTTTATTTAGATATGGATGAGCAAGAAAATTCATCAAAACTACGAGTTCTCTTACATTTTATAAAGATGGGTTGATACAATATTTAAAGGGTAAGCTTGCTTGCTTCTTACTTCACACTATAAATTCCTTCCTGTTGTAAGTGTTCATTTGTTGGGCTTCTTTTTCAGAATTTTTCTATTTATATGTGGTTTAATACTGACTTAAGGGTGGGTACCATGCTCAATATCAAAGACCACTATTCAGGATTAAGACCAAAGATTTTTTGCTTAATTGTTTTCCCTTTCCTACTCTCTCCTACAACAAGCAAGAAGGCATTTGTTCTTGTTTCATGGGGTGTCCTAATACTTTCAATAATCCTAAATATAAGCATGGATGAGCAACTAAAATTTGCATTTTTTATAACCTTTTACATCGTGTTATGTATAATGTCATTTTTTATTTACCTGCATTCCATTTTGATCACAGCTATAAAATGGGGTTCTCAAATGTCAGTAATCACTCATACCACAAAGAATATGAAATGAAGGGCAAAGCTTACTCCAAAGTAAATTAACTGAATTCAAATTTTATCAAGGATATGTAGAGAAAATGTTCTGCTGTGGATATGATAGTGAGTTATCTGCCTTTTGCATTTACCCTTGTACTGCAGACTCAGATGGGATAAACTATATGCCATAATATACTATCACATAAAAAGAGACATTCTTCAATGGCGTTTGACTACATTTATAGGAAAGGCAAATGTTTCAACACCGTTGTCTTCAAGTCAGAGAGACAGTCTGCTGCAGCTACACTGTGACATTCAACTCTGTAGCAAAATTTAAGTGCAGTGGGCTGCCCATGTCTCTACACAAATTAAACTGGCCCTCATACCTACAGAGAATGTGTACCAGGAGTTTGGTCAAAGGCTGCCTTTGGAGTTCAGGCAGAAATTCATGCTTCTGCCTGCTGTGCTGCTGTGTGCAGCTACTAATTTTGGGCATCACTGGCTGCAGGGGCCAAGAAGATAAGGTTAATATGTATATCCCAAACACCAACTGCTGGATAGCTGTGGAACCAGCCGAGGACTGCTGGTAAGAACACAGTGAAAACTGGCAAGAAAAACAGGATGTGCCGAGTTTATAATTTAGTCAAAAACATGGAAAATCAGTTACAAGCAAAAGTGTAGTTTTAATACCTCCAATTTTATGGCAGACTAACTTCCTATGTATTGATGCTTTTTCCCAAGTCTATTTTATATCTCATGCTGAGTTTCAGTGTCTTACGTGTTTACAGTTATTATCTTCATTCTGATAGTTTAAAGCTAGCTCAAGCATTTCTACACAGGTTTCACTCATCTATTTTTGACTTTGGTCAACATATTTTACAGGCCTAACAAAATTTCAGCCTTAGGCACCACGGTTTTATTCTGCCAGTGAATCTTTACAAAATTAATTAAAAATACACCTGTAACTTGAAAATCAAAGCACAGTAAAACATTTGGTGACAGAATAACTAAAATATAAACTACTGTAATATCATGTGCTTTCCTTTCAGGGTCAAAGCATCATGTTGGTCTTATTGTGGTATATAAATAAAATTATTATCAGTTGCTGAAAATTTCCCTTTATAATTTCAACTGGGGAGAAACTAAGATTTCCATTAAGTTTTGTTTTTCACAGCTGAGCTAGAAGGCTTCCAGTGTGCCTCCATATTGGTTATCTGAGAAGAAACAAGTCAACATAATAAAGTTAAAATTAATGTCTGATACTAGTTCAACAGAAAATCCCAGGCCTCTTCATATGAACCCACAATGGACAACAAGATTAATACTTTCATGAATCGTGCCTAGTTTAATGCAATCTGAAACCAATCTGTACTCAGAATTTATCTGATCTACTTTCTATGCTGACTGATTTTCTGAAGTTAGCCAACTTCAGGTCATCTACTAAAAGATGTGCTTTTGGCACAGAATATCTACTATGTTTCTGTTACCCTTTTCTTCAACCAAGAATTCGAAAGTACAATCAATAAGCTGCATTTCAAACACTGTCCAGAAATACATTGCTTTAAGAAATTAGCTTTCAATCTAAGAAATCAGCTTCAACAGACTATTTTTATATTTCTCTCAAAAAATGCTATTATGCTGCAGGAACTAATTACTTGGGATTTTTCCTCCAAATACAAATATTCTTCTTGCTATCTTGTCATTCTATTACCATGGAACAGAATTTATAGATGTTTTTTATTGTATGGGATCCTTTTTTGATACAAAGAAAATATGGAAAAGACTGTTCATCCTTCTTTTCTATTATAGGAGTCTTAAAATTAGCTTTCCCTTCTACTCTTTCAAGTTCTTTATGATCATAAGGAGAACTAACAATTACAACACTTGCACAGTTGACACCACCAAAATCAATAGGTCAATAGTCATTAGTATGAATTTGCATGTCAGCTCTAAGTTTAAATACACAAATCTCTAATGCTAAAATGTACATTTATGCTATCTTAGTAAATTTATAATAGACGAAGTTTTGCCATGTGTACAATGTGTGTTTCTAAAACAAATTGATTTTCTTTCATTTTTCTCCACTAAATCACTAAACGAGTAACTAGTTTATTTGATTAAAATTTCCCAAGCTAAACTCTCCGTTCTTGGATTAAAGAATTAATACAGAAACTTGGAAAATCTCGTCAGCTTTTTCTACACTGTTCAATAGCTTCCCAATTTGTTGATCATCCTTAAGTGAGGAATTATTTCTGACAGGCTATGAATCTTTAGCTGAACAACTAGTTAGAGAAATCAGATGCTTAGTTACTGTGAAAGAAACAAATCATAGTTATTCAAGTGAGAAATATTCAGTGAGAGAAAGAAAAATAGAAGAACAATATTATTTTCCCCCAGTGTAATCACTACTAATGACACTAATGACATCATCTCTAAAATTAACTTTTTCAATGCTTCTTTTTTCAAAGGTATAATGTCTTATAGATAAAATACTTTTCTTTCCTACAGAAGCAATCCTGCTAAAATTACAGCAATCATTAAAAACATGGTCCTGGTTAAGAAATTATTCCTTTGAAGGGAATGTGTACAAGAATCATTTGGACTGTAGCTCCCAAGAGGTAAAACTATTTGGACACAGATGAATATGGACTTAAAATTTGAAATAACTTGACTTCCTTTTGAAATAATGCTCACATGAATTGCTGCTGAAAAAAGATTTTTTTTTTTGCTGTTTCCTTCCATCAATGATTATAAAATTGTTGCCTTTACATGAATCCTACATTTAATGAAATAGATTTAAAACAAATCCATGCAATTTTGAATCAATACACCAGCTGTCATATGCATGCATAATAGCGTCCTGGTGAGTCTAAAAAAATGTAAGTATTTTGCGCTCTATCTGTTCTTTTCTTCACTAATAGATTAATATTAAATAAGAGAGACTAAAAAACTTAGAGCTGAGTTAACTTTTCTTAACTTTTATCTCAACAGTTTGAACAGTTTTCAACTCAACAGCAAATGTTTTCATATGGTAAAACTTGACATAGAATCTTAGACTAGCCTTTTTTTTTTGGAAGTGAATAAGAGACTGAAAAAATTTGGAGTGTTATACATACAATTTAAAATTAATATACATAAAAGAATGAAGGGGGAAGTGGAGTATTATTTTGTTAGCTACCATAAGTAAAATCCAATATTTTCATTTACCCTGCTGTAGTCACAGCAATGATCCATGCTGACAAGAACTACAGGTGGGAGGTGGAGAAGTCTATTCGATGTAGGGATTTAAGTCATATTTACTTCCTGATTCAGGTCTCAGTTATGTAGCTAACACTTATTTTGGGGTTAACCAACACTGCTCAGAAGCACTGGATCAATTTTCATTAGCCTCTTCCACCAGCAGCTCACTCATGACTCCTTTCCCGGGAGATGGAGGAGATCTTTCAGACCTTTTCACACCATAACACAGCTGCCTTCTGCATGTTTTGTGCCAGCATGTTGCTCCTTCCTAGGATTTCACAGTCACCTGTCACACCTGAAATTCCTATTCTAAAACAGTTAAAAAGGGATCAATATCTAGAAAATATAATGAAAGTATTTCTCTCTCTCTTTCCTCTCTGTCTTAAACTATCCCATACATCTCAACATGAATGCTAACCACTACGAGTGGTATTTACTCATGAAATGAAGATACCATCCTAAAGGGGAAATAAGGATATTTTTTAGATATAAAAATACTTATTGTACTATATAAATTTCAGTATAGCTGTTAAAGCTCCAGGCATTAAAATATTAATAATAAAGCTTCACAGAATACATTCCACTTTCTTAAAACGCTTGAGATTGTAATAGATATTCCTGGGTCTTTGATTTCTCTTGTGGATCATGTTTTGTAGCTTGAAATTATAAACATATCTTAGAAGTTTGCATGTTACTATGATGGATAGAATAATTTCCATGGTATTACATTGAAAAATAAAAAATAACAAAAGAAGAAAGATTCCTACCTAATTGCACGGTTATAGAGGTAGGAGCTTGAAGGAAAAGGTCATAAAATTCAGTACAATCCATAAGAGCACAAGGAAAAAATAAAAAGGCAGAGAACTCAAGGTATCAAAGGAAGCAAAGAATTTGTGAATGAGCTGGATAAAGT
>VZRO01002176.1:326919-353323 GCA_013397915.1 Daphoenositta chrysoptera | reverse complement strand
GCATCCCCGGCGCGCCGCTCTCGGGTACCGCGCCGGGGACAGCCCCGAGCGCCGCCGCCGCCGCTGCAGTCCGGTGTCACCGGGACCGTGGCGACACAGCGTGAGGCTTTGCATAACCCTCCGCCTTCCCTCCTCGCCGTCCTTCCTCTCCCCTTCCCCGCGACCCTGCCCGCAGTTTTGGGGACACACACGCACGGACATCGCGGGTGCCGCCCGCGCTGCTCGCCTCGTCCTGCCCATCCATCCTCCCGTCCCCGTGCTGCGCCTTCGGGGGTGAATCCCGCCGAATGTGGGGGAGCCGCCGGTCCCCGCGGGCGGGCTCGCTCCCGTGGGCTCCCCACGCACGGAATCTCCGCACGTGGCTGATTTTGGGGGGGCGGAATCGCCCCGCTCCGCCTCCCGCCCCGCGTGTCTCCATCCCCGCCTCGCCGTCCTTCCCGCTACCCCACGCAGTTTTTGGGGGGTGTGGGATGGGGCGGGGGGGGTTCCCACTCTGGAATCGGGGAGCGTGGAGGGGAGGAGTTGTGAAGTTTCGGCCGCTTGTCGGGGACACCAAGTCGGTGCCGCGTCTCGGACGGAGCCTTCGCAAAAAAAGTGCGAGATTCCTCGAAATTATCGCTGGGCGGCTGCACCCTGAGCCGGAGCGCGGGGAGGGTGCCAGGGCACTAAAGACAGCCCTGGGGTGGGCAAAAGACGCTTCGAAGGCTCCTCTCTTCCACCTTGTGCTTTTGGAATAGTTTTCTTTTTTTTTTTAAGTAGTTCATCCCCTTTTGGACAGTTCCCAGGTTCACAGAGCAAAGCCACCCCCTCCTCCGCCTAAAGCTTCTCCATCTGCCTGGGCACGGGGAGTTACTGGGCCCTTGCAATTATTTACTAATTATGGCTCGCTTGTTAAATGCTGGCTTAATTCGGCAAAAGGGGAGGGGAAAAGGAAGAAAGGAAGGGTGAGGGTGCTAAAGGGAGAGGGGGGATCACATTTTCCAAGATGAAGGTTTGGTTTATTATTAGAAACACTAATGTATTTGGTCCACTAGTTACCATGGAAACAACATCTGCACTGAAGTGGTTTTAAAGACACAGCGTTGGTTGTGTTTGCCCGGGCCCCGAGCAGGCCCAGCCACCTCAGGGCTGGGAAATGGGCTCTGGGGCGTTGGGCTGAGCAGCTTTTGGGGTTCTCTGCAGACAGGCACCGCCTCTGTGGTCTCAGGTGGAGATATTCTGGCTGAAGGATGCTCAGAGGGAGCACTGGGAGCGTGTTCCCGCTTGGATGGGGCCGGTTGCTTTGATCCTGGCATCCCTGCACCCACCTCCTTCCACGGGTTGTTGTTTCCTTGTCTCCCACCAAAAATCCGAGCGGGCAGGGAGGCAGCTGCGGGGCTGGTGCTCTCCAGGAGCGTATCCAGCCTTCTCGAGGTGGCCAGGGAGATCTCGGGTGAGTGGGATTTATCACCTGCCCTGGGAGCTTGCAGGGCTTCACCCTTCACCCCAGGCTCCAGCAGCTTTAAGGTCTGGCTCCAGAGGTTGTGATTGATGAGTGAGCCTTGACCTGCGTGGGAAGGACTCCGAGATATCCTGACAAAGTTTTGGGAGGTTGCATGGCTGGGGAGAATAAACTGGGATTTCTGCAGCAGGGAGGCTTCTGAGGCAAAGCTGGGAATGAAGCGAGCTCAGATGTGCAGCAGAGGTGTGGGTGAAGGTCCTCTGCTGATCCATCTCCTGGAAATGGGCAGAGGATCAGGCAGTGTGGGAAAAGCAAAGGAAATCTTTGCCCTGGCTAAAGCAGAAGTTTCTCTTACGTTGCCTTTATGTTCACACAGTACTTGGTATTATTTAATTAAGCAGTCTGGGAAAAAAAATGGTTAATTTGACGTGGCCAGATGCTGCTGCTCCCTCAGCTCCTGGTGTTTGGGTGTTCTCTGGATAACTCAGGGTGGTTGTCAGCCCTTTCTCATCCATGCAGGTGTTTTTGCAATTGAGAGTGGGCTTGGCTGCAGGAGGATACAGCTTCCTTCCCCCAGGCATGTTTTATTATATCTGCAACTAAACTCACAGCTGCTCCGCTGGGGTTTAGGCCTAAAATTGCTTCTTTCGCCCTCTTTCCAACTCCTCTGGCTGCTGCTTGGGTTATGTTTTCCCAGCTCATTTTTTCCCAGCCTCGAGTCCACTCCTGAGCATCAGGATGAGTTCTTTGGCTGTGCTGGGGGGAGAACTGGGGCTTGGATATCTCCTGAGACCCCCAACTCCAAGGGTTTGATGATGATGATGGGGAGCATCCCCCAGGCTGAACCAGCTGGGACCCATCTCCTGCCCTGTGAGCTTGCAGGGCCGTGCTCATCCAGCTCCTCATTCCCTCGCTTTCCTCCCCAAATCTCATTCTGAACAAGCCCACGTTGCCTCCCGTCCCCAGAGGTGGCATCTCGTCATCGTTGGTGTCTGCGGTGGTGACATTTATGGTGCAGTTTTTCATGTGCCTTTGGAGCTCTCAGGACAAGAAGCTCCGTCCGCCCGTGTCATTAATATTATTTATTGCTATAAATCTCCCTTCTGGAGCCTTTGGCCCTGGCAGCTTGAAATATTTGTAACCCTGGTGTGGGCAGAGCTCCTTTGCAGTGGAAAAAGACTCTGAAAGGCTTTTGGGACGACTGTTGCTGCTGATTCAGACGGGCCAAGGACAGTTTGCCTGGGCTGGGACCTGAGAGCTGCTCGTGTGGCAGGGAAAAGAAGCAGTTTTCCTTGATTTTGGTGAAGCTGGAGGCTGAAAGCGCTGTTTTTTCAACCAGTTTGGGAGACAGACATCCCTAAACTGTGATGGAGCTGTTCGGATCCGGCTCAAAAGCTGGAGTTCAGATTTGTGTTTGATTTCCCCTGCTATTTCCACTCGACAGAGGCAGCCTCGTGCCCTGCTTTGCCTCAACTGCTGTTTGACCATCATGAAAGATTAAAACCTCCTAAATTAAGGAACACAGACAAGCATTTTGGGACTGTCTTTTTGTTTGAAGCTTTATACCCTGCCCATCCTGGAAGGGCAATGCCCGTGGTGCTACACCTGCACAACAGCAGTGCTAACAGAGAATGAAGGCAAAAGGAAGCCACAGAGCTGCATGTGAGGCTTGTGGTGGTGTTCTTTTCAATATTTTTTGGCAATTTTTGGAGGTGGGAAGGAGGTAGAGCAAGAGCCTGAGGATGCTCAGAAGAACCTTTCACTCTTTGGTTGTCTCAAATTTGAGTTTGGCTCGTGTTGTCTTTGCTGCCTTCCACCTTGGGCTTGGCTTTTATAAAGTCAATCAAGCTTTAAAGCTGGGTTAAGGACAGCTTGGATGGGGTTTTGGGAAATTTGGTCTGGTGGAAGGTGTCTCTGTCCATGGCAGGGGGGTTGGAATTGGATGATCTTTAAGGCTCCTTCCAACCCAAACTGATGATTCTGTGACTTGTGCAGCGCTTAGGGCTGAAGTAAAACTCTACAAATACATCTCTGCTCTCTCTCCCTTTCCTTACTGGCCCTGCCTGCAGGGAGCTGATCAGAGAGAGGCATCTGAGCTCTCCTCTCATTTCTAGGCTTGATAAAGATTCAGAGCTGGTGGCAAGAACTTGTAGGGGTGCTGAGTTTGTTAAGTCTGTGATGCCTTTCCTTGGTCTTAAAATGAAGAGCCAAACACGGTTAGATCAGAAAAAGGGTTTTTCCCTGGGTATTTATGTCAGGCACCTCANCCAGCCTGCCAAGGGCGGCGGGCTCTGGGCTTCACAAAATATCAGGTCTAAGAATGTGGGCTAGAAGCACGAAGAATATAGAAAAAGTATATGAAAGGGGTATGAAAGAAAAGGCAAAAAATCATCATGGCATCATTTGCACTGAATTTTTGGGACATCTCACCTCCACTTCAGTGTTTTCTGACAGGCAAAACCAGCAGCTGTAGAGTTTTGTGGGGTTTATTGTAGCACAGTGAGTGCTGGCCAGGCAGCTGAGTGTCCACAGTGAGCAGACCTGTGAGACGAGAGGAAACCACCTCGAGTTGTGCCAGTGGAGGTTTAGATTGGATATTAGGGAAAAAAAATTCTTCATGGAAAGGGTTGTCAAGCATTGGAACAGGCTGCCCAAGGAAGTGGCAGAGTCACCATCCCTGGGAGTGTTCAAAAACACGTGGATGTGGCACTTGGGGGCTTGATGGTTGGACCTGATGACCTCAGAGATATTTTCCGACCTTAATGATTCCAGGATTTTTATCCCAGGATGTTGCAGGAGGCTTTGTTCAGTGTTATCTCCAGTTTGCAGGGATGGAAAGCACCTTTCCTGGTGTGCTTCCTACCCATGGGGATAAAGCTCCTCTCTCAACTCACAACATTTCTTTTTTTTGTCCCTGAAAACCTCCCATTTTGGGATGGAAGGGACCTTCAAAGACCTTGTTGTGTCCTGAAGATCTTCCCTCTGAAAAGATTGCCCTGTGCTACAGGAGCTCTCTGTACTTCATGGACAGTGCACACACACACAAGGTGGGTTATTTTAAGCTCCTAAAATTCTGTAGGACCTCTCTTGCACAGAGAGGAGATCCAGGTTTCCCAGCAGCAAAGAAAATTAAAAAAATGTCGATGTTATGAATCAAATATTTTGTAAGGGTGTAGCAGTTCTGACAACATTTTGATGGGAAATTATAGCAGGTTCATTTAGATAAGACTGGAGAACTTCATTTGGAGGTGAACATTTTAACATTCATATTCTTCCATCGCTTATCACGTGAAATTTGGAGTCTGAATAACAACAAACCCTTTTGCATACCTTGAGAACTGACAGTTCTCGTGTTCACAACAGTTCACAGGTTTAGTTAATATTGGTGCTGCTTTTTCTGCAAAGTTAACTCTTTGATTCAAAAGTTGGCCTTTCCTGAAGAAGGGAAGTTTTCAGTTTTGCCTGGCTGGAAGTCTTTGAGACGTCAAACTCTGCTCAGGTTGTGCAGGGCTTTAAGGAGGAGTTTGGTGTGTCTGGGTGTGTTGTTGAGGCTGCAGCCAGAGCTTTTCTGGGCCTGTCAGTGAGATTGTGACCTTGAGCTAAACACTTCCTTCTTTCTGCCTCCCTTTCTCCAGCTGCAGCACCCTTGCAGGTGACACCCCGGGCTCTGTGCAGCCACATCTGCGCAGTGCCCCGAGCCTGAAGGGTGCTCCAGGAAGCACCAAGAGCTGTCATTTCCCTGACAGAGCATTAGGAGCCTCCTCTTGCCCGCCTGGCAGGAGCCGTGCCAGGGTGAGCATTGCTGAGCCGCGAACATTTGGGCTTTTGAGGTCCAAACCCTCCGCGAGCTCCGGCGCTCGTGCTGCTGGCACCTCTTCCTGCAATCACCCCGTCCTCTCCAGGATGCTGCTGTGGGTAGAGTGTCTCTTAGGGGCTGATTACGCCTCTTGAGCTGGAAATGTGGCCTAAGATTTCCTGGGGATTTGTGCTGTTGCCACTGAACTCCCCCTGGGCGCGGAGATGCCAAGGTGGGAGTGGCGAAGGGCCACTCCAGCTGGACTCCTGCTCATCCCAGGAGAGCTCCGTGCTGGGACTGGGGAGGGATGTGGGCTGAGTGCTGCTGGGGATTTCTGGGCTTTGCCCATCTCCCGCTCCGCAGCAGGAGCAGCTGCTGTGTTTTCTCCAGGGCGCTTTTCCCCGAGGTCCGTGGCAGCCTGGAGGAGCAAGCTGGTGATTCTGTAAATCACGGGCTGCTCTCTGCTGTGCTCAGCAGGGAGGCTCTTTTCACTAAATCCAGTTTAGCCCTCCCGAGTTTCAGCGGGCGTGGATAGAATGGAGAAGACAGGGTAGGAGCCAGCTGGGCAGACAGTTTTCCCCTCCTACTCTCTCTCATGATGTGATTAGGAAGGAGACAGGATGTGTGATGCTCTTAGGGAGCCGAACGGGCCAACCCACAGTGTAACTCCCCCTTAAAAGAAGTCCATTATTTTTCCAAAGTGCTCTCTTAACAGAAAGCACTGGGTTGTATCCCTACACGGTCGCTTTGCTGGAAATCACCAGGTTTTAAAAGGTTGTTCTGTCACTGATGTGGAGTCTGTCAGTTTGTGTTGCAGAGTGAATTCGGGATAAATCTCCTTTGAGTTCGGAGAGGACCCGGAGTTGATGTACAGATGATTTATGTTGGGTTTTAAGAGGAAGGGGATCACTGACAGAGCTTGCGCTATGCTCCAGGTGCCAGAGGCAGCCTGGGTTTGTTACTCTGCTGGGAGAATTGACTGGAGAACGCCACTGCTGTGAGCTGTACACAGAAACCTAATAAAAGATCCCATTAGCAAATAAGTGATTGATACTGGAACATACACAGGCAAGGCACGAGAGACGAGTGGGACAGGAATTCCCTCTCAGCGCTGTGCCGTGCTTCTAGCAGAGACAACACTTGAATATATTAAAAGAAGACAGGTAGCACAGGAGGTAATAATAGGAGGATTTGGCTCAGCATAATAAGCAGTCATCCAGCATCCCACCTCCTTGGCGGCTGCCTGCGGATTCCGCTGCCTGTCGATCCTTTGGGTACTTGGGGAGATATTCCCAGCTGACAGCTTCCCTCCCCGAGTTCCTGCTCGGCGCCGGTGGATTCTCCCAGGTCTTTAACTCCTGACAAAACTCCAGCTGGTGGGATTGCAGCAGCGTGGGGCTGCGGCTCTGCCCCCGCCAGCCAGAGCCGGCGAGCTCGGCGCAGCCCTGGCAGGGACTCTTCTGCAGGCGAATGCTGCATCACCCTCCCGTATCTCCCCATCTGAAGGGACGTGGGAGAGGAGCAGGATCAAGTGGCTGGCAGCTTAAAGCCGTGGTGGGATTCAGTGCTGGAGCGTGAGTAATGCCGAGCCGAGTTCACCCTTCGGTGGAGAGGAGAGGCAAGAGCGGCGCTGGCATTAACCAAGTGACCCCGGGAGCAGAGCAGGGCTGGGCTTGGTCCCTTGTCTTCAGCTGGGATTAAAGCCTCACGGAGAATGCCTGGGATCCTGCGTGTCCAGGCATTCCTGAGGGGTTTGGTGCTTATTCTGAGCTGCAGTGCTTAATGGCTTGTTGCCATGAAGGCAGCTTAGCAAGTGTGACAGCTGCCCTGTTACCCTGCCACAGCTTAGTGCTCTGCTAAAGGAGGTGTGGATTTAAGCCAGGACACCGAGGTCTTCCCAATTCCCACTTTCCTCTTTCCTAACAGCTCGGAAAGCAGCGCTCAGCCTCGGTTGGGAGCAGATTGGAGGGCCAGAAATGTGAACCAAGTGGGGGAGTGTTACCTGCCTGGGATTGCTCTGCTCTGGGTCCAGGCAGGATGACTGGCACGGCCCGGAGCGTGGGAGGGCATGTGGGAGAGGACGATGTGTCAGAGATGTTTGGTGTGATGCCTCCACGCCGGTGGCTGAGCTCCCTGAGACATTTTGGCTCTTTCCTCAAAGAGAAAAGACTGAGGGGAAAGAGGATGATAATCTTCAAACGGGTTGAAGGTGGCTGTGGAAAGGGAATAATCTGCTTTCAGTGTCTGCTGGGGATTGGGCTCAAATTGCAGAGTGAGAGACTTAATTCAGGCACAAGGGAAAACCTTTTGACTGCAGGGATAGTCAAGAGCCCAGACTCCATCAGCAAAGGTTTTCTTGAAGAGGCCGGGGGTGGTTTTGATGGTTTTGCATCAGGCTGAGGCGTGAGCTGAGCTTGTCAGGTCTTTTCCACTCTCTCACCTGGAATTCTGTGATGTAGATCATTCGTGTCTGTGCCGTGCTGTGTACAAAGAGAGGAACGTGGCACAGGGGCAGCACATGAGTGGGAGGTGGAGGAATGGGCTGGAGGCAGGTGGGGAAGCCAAAAATCACCGAGTCTGTCCACAACTTCCCACTTCCACCTGTAGCTGTCGATCCACTGTCATCTCCTACTTACAACCCGCAGTTTGTACCGCCGTGCCGCCCGGGGAGGCGTCAGCTGCGAGAGCACCACTTCAGCCTGCTCAGCGCTGAGCCACAAAGCCACCCTGACCCGGCAGTGCGGGAAATTCAGCTGAATTTTCCGTCTGGAACCCCGGGATGCCGGGATGGGGGCGGGCGTGGGGGCCCGTGTGAGCAGCACGCGGGCATTAGTCACGGCGAGCCGCGGAAAGTCGCGGCGCATCTGCCAGGACCTGTGGGCACTGCACCAGGCAGGGCTGCACAGGCGAGGTTTGAAGCTCGGGGTGGCTTTCGAGGGGGTTCTCGGGGAGCTTCTCGCGAGGCAGGAGGACGGCGTGGGAGCATCACAAAGGGGCTCGTTTGAAAATGGTAACGAGTGGGTGCTGGAGGCTGGGTTTCACGGGCTCGTGGGGTGGGAGTCAGAATTAGTGCTAAATGAGATTATCTTCCCTTTCAAAGCGCTTCAGGGACTGAGCACATTGCGTTGGAAGAGTCAGACGAGCTGTTGAGTGTTGCTTGTCTTTCTTCCATCATTCTGCACCCATCTCCATTGCACTTTGGCCTGGAAAAGCCATTCTTTAGGTAAATTTGACAATCTGCTTCACCTCTGATCCCTTTACGCCCTGCCCAAAGGCTGAGGTTGCCCTTAAATTGCCATATGGAAGGAAATGGATAAGTCATTATTATTATGTTCATTTAAGCCCAAATTGAAGCAGTTTAGGAAAGGTTTGAGCCCTTCATACTTTTGTCGTCAATTAATAGCTGAATGCATAAACCTCCTGGGAAGATTTTGGTAATCTTACAGGAAAAATGGGCAATATGTGTGGAAAACAAATGTCAGAGTTGTAATTGGGAGTATTTGAGCTCTAAATGTCCCTCTAAATGTGAGGAGTGTCTAACCAAGAAACTGATACTGTGCTGGGTGTGATAGCAGCCAGCCAAAACTCAGTCTGCAGCTCCATTGCTCGCTGCCTACCTGCCCTGCTCACCACAAGAATATTCAGAATATATTCAATAAATCCGTGAAAGCAAAATGCCTCCGCTCTTTCCCCACAAGTGAGGCAATGCTTTCATTTTCCATGACAAATGGTTCTTTTTCCTCTTTTTAAACATGGCAATCATGCCAGCCTCTCCCCAGGTGGGGAATATCCGACTGCTGGGGCCACTTCTGATTTTGTTTATATCAGCTCAGTACAGCTGTAAATCCAGGGGCTGTTACAGCTTCACTTTCCAGTCACTCAGCTGTGAATGAGTTGGGGGTTGGGGTTGGAAGCTGATTCCTCGAGGGCCGCTCGGAGATCTCTGCTCCACGTAGAGGGAATTTGCACCAGTGATTCCCCAGTGAGCAGCTGGGCATGGAAACACGCTGGATCCCAGGGGCTCCTCGGATTGCAATGGGAATAAAGCTGTCATTATCCTCATAACAGCAGAACAACTCAAATGGCTGAAATCCCTTCATCTTCTTTTCTAAGCCAAGAAGCCCCTGAAAGCCTCTGAGGACTGGCAATGACCTGGGGATGTTTTACTCCAAGGTTGTTGGTTCAGCCTTAGTTTGGGTCAGGAGTCGTTTCCAGGGCAGGGATCTTCAGTGATTGAATAGTGAGAGATGGGAGCATCTGCAAATAATAATTAAGGTTTGCTCAGCCTGGAGAAGGGAAAACTGAGGGGAGACCTCATCGGGGTCTGCAGCTTCCAGCTTTCTTCCAGCTTTCCCCAGGAGGGGAAACAGAAGGGCAGCACCAATTTCTTCTCTCTGTGACAGCGGTAGGACCTGAGGGAATGGCTGGAGATGTGTCAGGGGAGGTTTAGATTGGATATCAGGAAAAGATTCTTCATCCAGAGGGTGATTGGGCACTGGAACAGCTCCCCAGGGAATGGTCACTGCCCCAAGCCAGACAGAGCTCAAGGAGCATTTGGACAACGCTCTCAGGCACAGGGTGGGATTGTTGGGGGGTCCTGTGCAGGGCCACGAGTTGGACTTGATGATCCTTGTGGGTCCCTTCCCACTCAGGATATCCTATGGTTCTGTGAATTAAAGGAACTTGGATAAAGGCAGGTTTAAGAGATGCTTCAGGCATGGCTTGTGCAGTCTTTGCACAAATGTTCCTTCCTTGTGCTTTGGAGGAAGGTTTTTCTTAAGGTCTGGTCTTCACCAGGCAAGGGGAAAGGGAAGGTGGATATTTGCTCCCCGTGATGGTCGGCAGATGGGTGATCTGAGCATCTTGGGCAGGAGCCCTCCTGCAGACACCGAGAGCTCAGGTGTTCCCCCACTGCTCAGGCAGATCTCTCCGAAGGGCAGGATGCACAGGAATGGGGAGGGAACGTTTTGCCCATGCTGTGGGGAGAGCTGCAGGTCTGGCACCACTCTCCAGCACGCCACTGATAGTGCAAAACAAACAGCGGGCTGGTTTGGAGTAATTTGGTGAAACGCTGTCGCCTGGCATGGAACCAAAATACTGCTTAAATCAGGATAAACACAGTCTGGATTCTACTCTCGTTTTCCATTCCCAGTCTGCCGTGGACTTATTTTATTTCAGCTGTGTGTAAATCTTACCACATTTCCCTGCAAGGTGCTCAGCTGGGAAGCTACAAGGGATGAGGGCAACGAGCTTCCAAGTCAGTTATGGAATTCGAACTGGTTGTTCTCTGTCTAGCACATGGGAAGGACGATTCCAATCAGGAAGGAGCTGGAAGGAAGACTCATTTTCAAAGTAGTTACAGAGCATATGTCCCTATGGTAAAATAATGCCAGTAATGCTAATAGTGGTAGTAGTAACAGTGATTATTATGCTAATGATAATAATTGTAAGTTCCATGGCAGAAGCAGCTCTAGAACAAGAGCAGCTCTAGCAGCTCCTGTAATTAATTGTCCCTAATATTTAATTTTTATAATGCTCCCTGGATGTGTCTTCGCTTGTGGCAACCAGCAATGTTCAGGACATGGCACGGTCCCTGAATCATAAAATCATTCAGGTTAGAAAAGACCTCCAAGATCATCAAGTCCAACCTTCAACTGAATCCCACCACGCCTCCTAAACATATCTGAGTGCCACAGTTATTCTTTTTTTTGAAGATTTCCAGGGATGGTGACTCCACCACTTCCCTGGGGAGCCTGTCCCAATGCTTAACCACCCTTTGAATGAAGAAATATTTCCTCATATCCAACCTGAACCCCCTTGGTGCATTTTGAGACCATTCCCCCTTTGTCCTATCGTTACTTGCCTGGAAGAAGCAGCTGACCCTCACCTCACCACAACCTCATTTCAAGGAGTTTTAGAGAATAAATGTTGTGCTGAGCAGTATGGACAAGTCCCCTCTGTTTTGAATGTTTGCATGAATACCTGCATTATACCACCTCATCTCAGGGCAGTGGAGTGGATCCTGGAGCATTTGATTTTCCAGGACTGACACGGGGAGATTGAGGTTTGCTGTTTACCGCAGTGCCTGTGTCAGTGCTGCTGCAGAATGTGATTAAAGTTCACTTCTGCCCCTGTTTTCTCAGCAGCAAAGAGGTCCTGCCCATGGAGGAATTGGCCATTTTGATTATTGCCAGCTTCGTTGTGGAAAATGGTTTTATTCTCTCTTCAATATGCCTTAAAGGGAAAGGCTGGAACAGAACAATCCTTCATATGCGTGAAAAGCAAAGGTTTAAAAACTAGACGTGCTATCTGACCAGCTCTCAAACAGTTAAGCCAAAAGCTCTCTCCTGCCTCTCCTCCATCCTTCCCAAAGGTTTTGCAGAGCAGAGAATAAGGTGCTGGTGCTTGATCGTTGTGACACAGCCCTAGGAACCCCGAGGCATTTGCACACAGCAGGAATCTAAGCTGAATTAAGCTCTGGGAGAGAGATGGAGGGCAGTATTATTCCCTTCCATTTCCAGGGCATCAAAATAGGCCCCCCGAGAAGATAAAGCCAGTGTTTGCCACCTAAATCAGATCAGCTGAGAGGCCGTTGAAAAAATTGGCTTAAGTGATGGAGCCACGTGTCCACGGTTGACCTGAGGGCGAGCTGGGAATAGACCCCGCTCTCCTCCTTGGGGTCCCCTGGCTCCACACGCTGGTTCCCAAACCTCAGCTGGCAGAGGGATGCAGAGTGACTCTTCTCAGAGCTCCATGAAAGTGGGATTTCGGTAGCTTGGCCAAACGAGGTGCAGTCGGAAAGGGACGGGGAGCGAATAAAGCGTAGAGTGTTTTAAGGAACGGTGGCGAAAACGTTTGGGGACAGCTGGGGACAGCTGGCTGGGCAGGAGGAGAGTGATCCTCAGCATTAATTTGAGCCTGATCCGTCCATCCTTGACATCAGGACTGGACGTTGAGGCGCTGGGAGAGCAGCCTGGGAGTTCCAGAGCGGCAGCGAGCTGACCGTGGCGTTGCTGAGTGGCAGGTAGATAATGCCCACTGCTAACTCCCGTAATTCCCTGCCAGCCTGGAGGAAATTATCCTGACAGTTCCCATTAAGGACAGGCTGCGTGACCACTCCTCTGCCCTGAAAACTTCATCAAGGCTGTTTACTAAAAGCAAATTGTCACGTTGTGTCTTGCGAGCGGACTCAATGCCCGCTGAAGAGTTAGCGGTTGTTAATAAATAGCAGCGCGTTGAGACGTCTCTCCGGGTGTTTTTTGTGTGCTGTAATTACACAGAATCGCCTGTTTGACTGGCCAAATAGCATAAAAGTAGCCCTGAGCTCCACAAACGTGTTCCTGATAGTGGGTCACTGTTAGCTTTGACATGGGAAGTCTGTGGGTTTGATACGAGGCAAGCAAAGCGAGGTGGAAATCGTCCCTATCTGGCTCGCAGTGGCAGGGGCAGAGCTGGGAAGGTGGCACATCTTCCAGAAAGAAGGTGTGAAAAGATGATTTATTAATGATGCCTCTAAGTGATCTTCATGCAGGGACCTCAAAGCCCTTCTCAGAGGTTAAATGATGGAGAAGAGAAGGCTCTGGGGAGACTTTATTTTGATTGCTCAATATGTGAAGTGTTGTGAGAAAGGTGGAGAAAGAGTTAATTCAGGGTAGAGTTAATTTTAGTAGCTAGTATGGGATTATATTTTGGGTTGTTGGGCACTGCCATTTGCTGGTATAGAGTGAGAGGATGAGGGGGACTGCCTTAAACTGAAGGACGGTGGAATTACAGTAAATATTGGGAAGAATTTTTTTCCTGTGAAGGTGGTGAGGCCCTGGCACAGGTTGCCCAGAGAAGCTGTGGCTGCCCCATCCCTGAAAGTGTTCCAGGCTAGGTTGGACAGGGCTCTGAGCACCCTGGGATAGTGGGAGGTGTCCCTGCCCATGGCAGGGGGTTGGAATTAGATGATTTAAAAGGTCCCTTTCAACCCAAACTATTCTGTGATTCTGTGGAAAAAAAGAAATGTTTTGGTCCCTCCTCACTGCTCATCTGCTTTGAGTTGAGTGAGCACTGTAGATCCTCTGACAATGCTGACCCACCAAAAAATCTCCTTCCACCCCTGGCCCAATCCTGCCTTCCCTAAATCCCTGACATCCACCAAGAAGAGCTTGTGTCCTGCTATACCTCTCTCCCTATCTTGCAATCACTGCAAGAAATTGCTGGTCCAGGGGGAGAAAACTGAGCCTTCCCTTAAGCAGGCGCAGGATACATGGAAATTTCCCATCCCAACAAAATATAAATGTGATATCCACAGGGCCTGAACCTGGATGAGAAATCCTGAATCTGACTGAATTGGGGGTTAAAAAAATCAGTGTTTTTTTGGCAGATGACAAGAGCAGATTCACCTCTTGGTCACTCCACCCTCCTGAGTTTTCTGCAGCACTGAGAGAGTTGTGAAAGCTGTTTGCTTCTGTAAGTCCTGCTAAAAGCATTATTTCCCAGCAATTTTAACAACTCTCTCCCTGCTTTGACAAGAGTTGTCCACCCAGCAGTGAAATCAATAAAACGTGGCTTAAAAAATCTTCACAGGAATCGTGAAAAGCCTCTGGGCCAGTGGCACAGCAAAACCATTCCCGTGCAATTCTTGGAGTAAATCCCACCCAGCTGGACCAGTTCTGTGTCAGGAGAGTGGAATGAGCCTCGTTGCTTTGAGCTGCCTGTGAGGGAGAAGAGGGACTTGCTTGGTCTTGCAAAGATGTAAAGGGCACTCTGGTCACAGCCTGTGGGACAGCTACAAAAATTATAAAACCAAATTCCTCTCACTTGTGCCCAGTGGTTTAACAAGGGGGAAAGATACAAACTGTAGCTCGGGAGGTGCCTGGAATAATTTAAGTTGGGGAAAAAACCTCAGAGACCGTCGAGTCCCACCGTTAACGTGGTAACGTCACGTTCAGGGCTAAACTGATGCCATGATGATTTTTTGCCTTTTCTTTTATACCCCTTTTATATACTTTTTCTGTATTCTTAGTGCTTCCAGCCCACATCCTTAGACCTGATATTTAGTTAAGCCCAGAGCCCGAAGCCCTTGGCAGCCTGGCAGTGAGGGGTCAGAGAGCCCCAGGCACCAAGGGCCTCTCCAGAACACATCCTGTACCCTGAGCTGGGCCCAGCCAGGGGAAGGCTCCTGGGCCGGGGGTTCCCTGGAGCCTCTCCCTGGGGAATCTTTGCTGGATGTGCTCATTTGTGAGGCCCAGGATGTGATCCCGAGTGCCCGTGGGTGTGCATTCCGTGTGCTCTGGGGCACTGCCCCTGGCCGGGCTGCACCTGAGGGGCCTGCAATAAATACCCAGGGAAAAAACACCTTTTTCCTTCTAACCGCGTTTGGCTCTGAATTTTAAGACCAGGGAAAGGCATCAAAACCACGTCCCTAAGTGCACTATCCAGGCATTTCCTTAACACTTCCAAGGATGGAGATTCCACCACATCCCTGAGCTGCCTGTTCCAACACTTCCCACTGAAAAAATTTTTCCTGATATCCACTCTAAACCTCCCCTCGTGTGACCTCAGGACAAATCCTGCCACCAGTAGAGAGGTGTGGCTCTGGAATGGGCACCTTTGGGATGGGAGCTCTCCCTCTTGGAGAATTCCCAAATCCAGACAAAGCCATCACCAACCTCACCTGGTGTCAGTGGTGGTCCTGCTCCAAGTGGCAGATTGGGTTGTAAAGCTGTAGATGTCCCTTGCAACCGGTGCTCCTGCAATCCTCTGACTTCATGAATCTTTAATTTCAAATGTGCAGGAAGTCAGGCTCAAGGCAACTATTATGAATAGCAAACACATTTCTAAAACCAAACAAAACCCAGCCCCCCCAAAATCCAAACTCGTGTGCCTGTGTTTAATTTCGGAGCAGAATAAACGGTTTAATTTTTCGGTGATTTTGTTGGTGTGCTGTTGTGCCTATAAAGACTTTGTTCAAGCCTTTCTTGGTATCAAGGATGGAAAAAGCAGAAAGAACAGCTTGGTTGTAAGGTCTGGGGCAAACTGCACAGCATTAAGAAATACTTTGTTCTAATTGGAGCCTGTTTGACCCTGGAGCCAGAGCAGGGTAATGGAAAAAGCACAGCTCAAATCGAGTCGCTTTTCACAGCGTTCTGCAGAAAGCCAGAGAAGGAGAGGGAGAAATGCAGAGAATTTGAAAGGGGGAGAGCCGGAAAAACGCATTAAGAGCAAGAAGAAAAGGCCGAATTTGCCATGGGAAATACCCAAAGGAAGGGAGACAGAGAAGACAAAGGAGAGCAAAAATTAGGGAGAAAGGAAGAGAAGGAAAAAGAAGGAAGCAAGGTGAAATTGTAAAGGAAAGGAGGAGTGTCCCTCTGCCCTGCCAGGCAGAGCGATGAGGTGGCAGGACAGCGAGTGGCCCCAGGCAGCAGCGCTCGTTATTTCCATCCTGGCTGATGTCACTGATTGCCTCCCTCCTCCCCTGTCACGCCCGGTGACAGAATCGCAGCCCTTGCGACTCACAACGACCTGCTCTGCTCCCTGCCGGCCCAGGGAAAGGTTTTATTTCCAGCTCCAAGCTGGCACAGCTTTTTTTTGTGTTTCGGGGGGTTTTTGGATGACCCCTCTCAGCAGTTCCTCTCTGGGACCTCCTCCAGTCCAGGCAGGTGGAGATCCTATTCCTGGCCTGTCTTCTGCAAACAACCAGTTTTTTCCTCCACTGTCGTGCTGGAAAAATCCGTTAGGACTGTTTCCTTTCTTACCTTGACATTTTTCTATAGGCAGCATCTTTACTTTTTAAACCAACCTCGATTTTCCCATTTTTCCTTCTTTAGGGAAATTTCCCTCACAATGTTCAGATCCTGCAGCATCTGACCACCTTCTGTCAGAGGGTTTAATTAGTCAGAAAAAATAAAACAAATGATGGTTTGTTTGCCGAAGGGAAGATGTGCGGGATAGAGAAAGGAGGATGGGGAGGACAAAGAAACCATAATTATGAGGGAAGAAAGCAGAATCCTAAATGTGGGGGTTTATGCCTTTGGGACTTATTTTGGATGACAATAAATGGCCTCAAGTTGCACCAAGGGAGGTTTAGATTGGACATTAGGAAAAATTTCTTCATGGTAAAGATTGTAAAGAATTGAAACAAGGAAATAGTGGAGTCACCATCCCTGGGAGTGATCAAAAAACGTGGATATGGCACTTGGGGACATGGTTTAGTCGTGAACATGGTGGTGGTGTTGGGTTGATGGCTGGACTTGCTGATCTCAAAGGTCTTTTCCAACCTTAATGATTTGATTATTCCCAAAGGAGCGAGCTCCTCTTCTTCCTGCAGCCAGTGATTTTTGTGGTTATCTGCCCTCCTGATGTCAACAAAAATCCCATCAGGGCTGGACCAATCCTTCCTTTCTCTGGAGGGTGGAGGGATGAGCTTCATGGCATCTCTTCAGCAAAAACCCCGCTGGACATGGGGTTTGTGGAAATTTGTAGGACAAAGAAGGAGCTGCAGATCGGGGTCTTTTCTGTGGGATGGGCTGCAGGTGGACATCAGTTGTTACCCCAAAGCCTGGCTTAAGCTTGACCAGTTGTCATTTGTGCAATGCCTTGTCTGGGAGCAAACATCTGGGCTAGGCACGGTCCATGCAGAAGATCCTTGCTTAGCTGCAGGATCCAGGAGAGGGTTATGGATGATGTGGGACAGTGGGTGGGGAAGGCAGTGAGAGGATCTGAGCTCTTTGAGGGTGGAGGGATATCAGGGAGGATATGGAAGGGAGGGCAGCTGGGGTTGCTGTGTTGGGGTTTAGGGATGCAGCCTGCTCATCTCTTAAAAACCAAACTCCGCTCCCTCGGCGAGTCTCGGGTGGTTTAGGAACGAGTTACATGTTGGGCTTTCTTTGCTTTAATGGAGCTCCTCCCCCGCTTTTATCCAGCTACCCATGAAAAGTCAGTGAAATGAGACCTACTTAAATCAAATGTCACAATCGATGCTCATCCCAGGCCACCATTTGTGCAATGTGAACTCAAATTGCCGTGAGGGGGGAACAGGGAGAGGGAAAGGCTTGGGAAAGAGCTTGGAGAGAGCAAGCAAGGAGCCATCCATGGCTGAGTATCTTGTGTTCCACAGTGCTTTTATCACAGCCGTGTGTCTGCAGTGGGACAGGGCTGTTGTCTGCCAGGGTTTTGCAGGGGGGAGAAACAAAGCTGTGGCTTCCTACGGGATGTTGCATCCATCTCTCCCATACCCAACCTGGCTGAATCAGAGTCCTTTCCACATTTCAATTTATGAGGAGCGAAATATGCGGTATCAGCACTCACCCTGCCTGGATGATGTCCAAATTCGATTTTGTTTGATGGAAGACAAAATCAAAGCGTTGATGTTTTCATTGGAATTTATGTTTGCCTCATTCCCAAAAAGCTGCTTCTAACCTTGGTTGAGTATTTGGAAGGGGTAAATTCTCATGGTGGGAGCACAGTCATAGGAGTTAAAATTCGCAGTGATCCAAGTCTCTGTAGAAGTTCAGGGGAAGAATCCACAGGTGAGCTGAAACATTTTTTTCATGAGCCTTTTGGGAATCTCGAAGTGGAGAAAGGTGCAGGATGGATTGGTGAGGCTCAGGTTTCCTGTCTGTAGCTGGTCTGCACCCAGTGAAGATCCCTCAGACCACCTCTGCTCCTTTGGGTGCCAGCTGGGCATTCAAGCCATTGAATGTCTGTGACATCCCACCCTTCAGGGGAAAGGAACACCCAAAATTCGTGGTCAAAAGGAATGGCAGAAGTTGGAGTGGTCACAAAAGCTTCCCAAATTTTATAATTGAGTTACAGATAGAAGTTGTTATGTTAGCCCCTGACCTAGTGGGTGTTGGATAAAGGGGTAGAGTGGAAGGGAAAAGGGAGAGGGATTAAAGAGGGGGAGAGAGAAACAAAGGAGAAGCAAGGAAAGGGAGAAAGAAAAATCACCAGTGCTGGCTCCAGTGTTGATCCAGCTGATGGGGTGTCCAGGGTGCCCAGGGAGTACCTTTTACAGCTAAGTTTTCTCTGCCCTGGAGATAAGTTTCTCTCTTTCTATGGAGATCAGTTGTCATGCACAGCCTGCTCTTCTAGACCTGTGTGGAAATGGGTCAGACTTCAGGGATCTTGGATGGTGCTGATCTCCAGGAGCCAGAACCAGGATGTTTTTCCCAGAAAAGTGCTGCCCTACCTGTGTGTGGCCCTTCTGCAGCCACATCCTGCTCCTGCTCACAGTGTTTTACTGCCAGCAACCCTTGCTTGGCTCCACGACCATCCGTGTTTGAGACATTCACATTAATCCCCTTATTTTCTACAGTGTGTCACTGAATTTTGGAAATTCTTGTTCTATCCTTCCCGACAGCTGCTGTGGTGTGGTGAAAGTTTTGTTCCCCATTAATTCCCACCAGCTGTGAGATGTGCCCTTGTTTAAAATAAGCAGATAAGGAGGATCTTCCCAAGCCCTTAAAAACTGAGGGATAATTCAGCTCAGACCTCTGTGTCTCGGGGTTGTTCACCTCTTTTTGTGGTGGGCTCTGTGGAGTAACCCTGTGGTGACTGTGGGCCTTGGGTGAGCAGACAGAGGTTTGTTCTGCCCATGTGCTGAGCTGGCCAGGCTCCATCTGAGCCCAGCACTGATCCCTGCCTGATGTATTTGGCTTTGCAGAAGGCTCAGTAGCCTGGAACAGAGCTGCTGTAGCCTCAGCTCCATGGCATCCCTCTGACTGGAGGTTCAGGCTGAGCAGCCTCGTGCCTGCCAGCAGAACAGTGTAGTCGAGTCCTTAGAGGACTGCCTGTTTCATTCCCAAATTCATGCATCATATACTTTCTTAATTTTTTTTTTTTTTTTTAAATCTCCTGTGCTAAGCCCTTTTCTGTGTCGGAAGCCATCTCATCTCCGTGAGTGAAGCGTTAGGTGTTGGTGCTGTGCCAATCTAATGACAACCTTGACTGGTCTCCCTCTCCTCTGGCAGTGGTGTCACCACCCTAACTAGAGGGTTCCTGGGTGTCTGTGCTCGGTGGGGCTCTGCCTCTCTCTGCCTTCCTGCCAGCAGGGATCACTGATGTGGAAATGAGAAACGTGCCAGGGAAAAGGAAAAAGCCTGCAGCAGAGAGAGCCAAGTGGGACTGAGCTCCTCACTCCTCACTGAGGACAGGGCGAGTTCAGTGATATCAGCGTGGCAGATGTTGGGTAGTTACAGCCACAGGATGCAGAGAACTCCATTAGAGAGGGTACAGCGTGGGTTTGCTCTTGATATTGCAAGAGCTGGTGTTCTTTTGTATGCAGTCAGGAAAAAAGAACCATTCCACGCCGGGTTTTCCAGCCTCTGTGATCCCCTTCTATGAAAAAATGCCTTGTGTGGTGGTGTAAGAGCAGTGAATTGATGGATGGTGGGTCCCTGGGGAGGATGCAGGTCTTGTTTTTCCTTCCCTTGCTTCATTTCATCCTTTTCCAGATGAATGTTTGTGGTTGGTGGAAAATTTTCACCTTCTTTTCATCCTCCACCCTTCATCACCGCCATCCCAGAAGGGCTCGTTTGTAATTGTTCTTTTATTGCTTCATTAATTATCTTCCCAGTTTCACACTGGATATGAAGGGCCTGATCCTCCTCTCATAACCCACACCTTTCACATGCCTGCCTTCCGTGGACATCAGAATTGTTACCCAGACATGACACTGGTGTGTGGGAGCAGAATCAGGTCCAAAAAAAACCCAGCTGGGTCAAGTAGAAACAGATCCTGGTCTCCTTCTGTGTTTATTTGTCTGCACAGTGTGATGTGAAGGTCAGAGTGGACACACCAACAGCTGGCAGGAGAGTTCTTGCCATGAAATTTCCCTGGTAGAACTGGCTGAGCTCATTTTTTAATGTCTCGCTTTCTCTCTTTCAGAACATGGAAAAGGTGCTGGTCCCTTCTGTCACGTTAATTGTAGGCTGTGGAGTATCCTCGCTGACACTTTTGCTGTTGATTATCATTTATGTCTCTGTTTGGAGGTATGGCTTTCATTCTCTTCTCTTCTTCTTGGGGAAAGTAACTGTCTTTTGACCTACACGGATCCTGGAACGTTTGCTCTGCGGTTTTGGGTGCCTGGTGCTTGAGGAGGAACTGTTTGGGAATGAGTGGGCCCTGCAGAAAGTCATCCCGGTGGCTTAGCTGGCATTATTCTCTCCTTTCAGTGCCAGAGAAATTAGCAGAGTGAAATCAGGGCCGTGCCCCCGTGTAGGGACATTGTTCCATTTCCAAAAGCCTCGTGCTGGTTTCGATGCCTTTGTGTACCCCAGGAAACCTTGTCAGGGGTGAGGTGGACACGCACGGCCTCTTGGCAGGCAGATGCTGCTGCAAGGTAATTCTTTGGGAACATCCAAACCTCCGTGACCTGCCACGAAAACACCTGGCCTGAAGAACTGACAGAACTTTTCAGGAGCTTAAGGATGTTAAACCACATCATCTAAATAACTCCCCAACCTTTTAGCTGCGTTCTGCCTTCTGCTTCAGGTGCATGTGGGATCCCCCAGTACATCCCATTGCTGACAGCTCCTGTGCACAGGTCGGGTGGAACCTAAAATTAAAGAGGCTGAAATGAATTTGAAGCAAAGCTTTGATGAACAATTGGCCCACGCCCCTGTTTGATACATTCTGGTGGCTCTAAGCTGGAGGACCCGAGGTGTGCAAGGGATTTTCTCCCTGAATCGCCTTGAACAAGGTCTGAGTTTATCCTGTGAGATCCATGTCTCTCCTAAATCCATGGCAAACACGCTGAGACCTTCATGGCTCGACGCCAAGCAAAGACAAACCAGAACCAGGTGAATGCCTGTGAAATCCAAGTGCAGTGGCAGCAGGGAATACAGCTGGGTATTATTGGTGACCCTTTTGGGAGAAGGGATCAGTGTGAGGCTCTGATTTTGTGCAGTGTTTCTTCTCAGGAGGAAGGAAAGGGTAAATTCCATTTAGAGGTTGACCTGAGATAACTTTTCCTACGCTTTGATAGAGGAAAGAAACAAGAGAGTAAAAACTGAGCGAAAATGCATCTTTTTTTTTTGTTGATACTGTGACAGTGCATAGTGGCTGGTTAATTTTGGCAGCTGAAGACTGATCATGATAACGTTTATCTAGAACTCAGGTTTTTCCGTGCCTGGGGTATCATTGGATGTGCTCAAGTCCTTGTCCTCTCCTGCTTTTCCTCAGGCTGGGCGGCACTGAGCAGCGCCGGTAGGTGACTTGCTGGGGTCACTGGTGTCAGGATCAAGTGGAAAGTTAGGCTAGAAGATTAAAGAGCAAGCGTTCGAGCCTCACCCTCTCCTTCCTATCAGAAACAGGGTCAGGATCTGAAACCCAAGCTCAGACATGAGGTTGAATCAGTTTGGAGCATGCCAGAGCCATTTGGAATAACATGATGTATTTTTTTCCAGGACTGTGCTCCCCTCTACCCCTCCAATATTTACTGTTATTGAGGACAGTAAATTGCCTGACCTGTTTCAAATATGTTCTGTTTAATTTCTCATTCCACTCTGTGCCTTATGCCTATGCCCAAAATGATCAGCAGGAATGGGAGGACACGTTTATGGGAGGCTTGAATGGGTATTTCTGAGCTAGCCAAGGATGGACATGCATTTCCAAGTGATCCTGAGACCAGCTATATCTTGATTGAAGGGCTCTCTATCCTGAGTCTCTCTGTGTAAATATTTGTAAAGCATGATCGAATGATCTCTAGAATTTCTCTTTGGTGCGCTGAGTTTGTTTCATTTCTTCTCTGTAGATCATGTTTTCATGTTTTCCAAACTTCCCAGCATTCCCGTGGCTGAGCCCTGAGCGCTCTGTGTGTCCTTTTTATTTTAGGCATAGCTGCTGGACGTGAATGTGCTTTCCTATTAATGGTCTCAGGAACATCGTATTCAACATTATCTCCTGGCTCCCACTTTGTTTTGCCCTAAATGTTGCATACTCTGATAGACAGCAGCTGGAGCAGTGCTTAGAAATGGAATCAGCAGTATTATTCCAACCCATTGTCCCTAAAACACAGGAGCAGCATCAAAGTGGTTCTTTTCCACCGTGCAGGGGAGAAATTCCTCATGTCCTGGCTGCCTGATCTTCTGTGGAGAGCACTCACCAGAGCTCAGCTGTTTTGGGGGAGCTTTGGCCGGGAAATTTCCCATTCAGATCTCCGGACAAAGGCATCTGGAGCATGCATCCATAGACCCAGCTTGAGTAGGAAACACTCCTGATGAATAAGCTCACTGAGCCTGACAGCCTGGAAGCTTTCCCAGAATCTTGCCCAGCTAGGGTTTGTTTTTATATCTGGGAAGCAGAAAGGAAGGGAGGGCGAGAAAGAGGGAGAGGAACACGGTGGAGAAAAGCGGGGCAGGGTAACAGGGAGGTGATCCCAGCTTCGGGCTGCCTATCAGGGAGGAAATGAATTTACCCTCCCCTCCCCATTCAAAACCCCCAAACAAAGGCTGCTCCTTGGTGGCACCTACTCAGCCACTGGCAGGAGTGGCACGAGCTTTTTCGAGGCAAGTGATCACTTCAGACACGGCCAACTTGGCACGGCCCCGCTGGAAGCTGGGGGTTGTTTCTGTTCGACGGCTGTTGGTGGCCTGTTGGTGGCCTCACTCCAGTTCCCAGCAGACAGATGGCTGCAAAAATCTCTGCTGCAGATGGTGCATCTCTGGCCTTATTAGCAGGCTCGACAGAGGGGTCAGTGACACAGTGGGCCACAGGAGTGGAGTGACCTTGTTCCATCCCGGCACTGGCTGTCCTGGGTCACAGCTGGAGGCACAATCTGTGTGTGGGCCACGTGCTCCACCACCCGTGTGGAAAAAGAGGGGCAATCACAAGGAAAAAACTGAAAATGGCATGGAAATGAAAAACTGGGGGGAACAAAAAAACAAACCTAACCACGCAGGGGTCAGAACAGGTGAAATGACACCTCTGTTCAAGCAGCTCCTTGACACGCTGGTGTTTCAGCAGTGCCCCGATGTGTTTTCCACCCCTGAACTCAGTGTGGCTCAACAGCCTCTGGAGTCAGCGACCTTTCCATAGCTCAGGGATCGATCCCTGCTATCGAGCAGCTCATCCACCAGCCCATCAGCATGTGGGGCACGGCAGGTCTCTGTCCCTGGCAGCAGCTGGGTGAGGGCTGCATCACTGCGAGAGCACAGCCCCAGCTTTTCTCACTCCTGGGGATTGATTGAGTGGCTGTCAATGAGCTCTCGAGGGGCTGTTAACACTTGCTTTAAACGCAGGAGCTCTGCCTGTGCCTGGGATGCTGAGGGGATGCTGAGGGGATGCTGAGGGGATGCTGAGGTGCTCCTGGCCCTGGTGGGAGGTGGCAGGGATGAGTAAGTGGCTGTGTGGAGAGGGATGTGTGTACACACGGTGAGAAAGCCGCAGTGACTCAGTGTTTGTGGAGAGGAGAGGAGTCTAATGGGGGCAGAGAAACACACTGCGGGGGTTTTCCACCTTTTCCATCTCTCTCAGCTTGTGCAGGGCTTCCCACAGCGCGTGGGGATCCAGTGACATGGCTGGAGCTGTGTCAGGGGAGGGTTGGGTTGGGTATCAGGAGAAATTTCCTCACTCAGAGGGTGGCTTAGCACTGGAACAGGCTCCCCTGGGAATGGTCACAGCACCAAATATTCCAGAGCTCAAGGAGTGTTTGAACAATGCTCTCAGGCACGTGTTGGGATTGTTGGTGTGTCCAGTGCAGGGCCAGGAGTTGGACTTGCTGATCCTTGTGGGTTCCATCCAACCCAGGATGTTCTATGGCTGTAGGACACGGGCTGGAGCAGAAGTTCCCTAAATTCGCAGTGACTTTTCCCCAGTTTTGTGGCTGAGTACAGCATATTTTGATAAGTAGACAGAGTCCTTGTATCCACAGAGGGGTTGCAAGGCAGCACCCTGGAGTAGCTCTGTCTTTGCTGGAGATTTGTTTTCGGGCAAAACCCATCAAGTTCTATGTTTGATACGAGTTCCTGACTTCTTTGGCCAGAGGGTCTGCGGAGAAATGGTGATTATTTTTTTTTGTGGAGCATCCTGTGCTGGAGAAGAGGAAATGGAAGGAAAAAAGCCAGCATGGCAGGAGGTCTTCTTAGCATTCTGACTGAGCAGAAATTTAACAAGGAAATGTTTGGAATCCAGGTCAGGCTACCAAGGAGGACTCTGGAAGAATTGCCCGGGAATGCAGGGTTGAATTAGAATGGTCAGAGCTCAGCTGCATTTGAAACTGGCCAGGGATGTGAAAGGCATCAGGAGTGGGCTCTGTAGGTCCCTCAGCACCAAAGGATTTCCCAGGGAAGAGTTGGCCTGGTGTTGATCAGGACAAGCTGCCTAATGGATAAAGGAATTTGAAAAGGTGAAGGTACCCAGTGCCTTTTTCCCTTGTTCTGCTGGCAAGGTTGGCTCCCAGGCACCCAAATTCCTACAGAGAGGCAGAATCCAGGGAAGAAAATGCTCTCCACTGCCAAGGAAAAGAGAGGCAAGGACTGTTTGAGTCATCTGGGTGTTTGCAGATCCATGGGATGGAACAGGATGCCTTGAGGGAGATGTTTGGTGGGACTGTGGAGCCACTTCTGTCGCCTGGGGAGCTGCCTGAAGGCTGGAAGAAGGCAAATGTTACACCCACCTTTAAAAAAGGGCAAGGAGGAGGATCCAGAGAACAGCTGACTGGTCAAGCTGGGATGATTAAAGAGCAAGTAGCCCTAAAGGTTATTTCCAGGCAAAATGATGGACAAGGGAGCGATTGGGAATAGACAGCGAGGATTTGTGGAGCACAGGTTGTGCCTGGCTGTGCCCTGTTTCCCTTTTGGGATGGGGTGGCTGGTTACAGGGACAGTGGGGAGAAGCAGCTGGTGTGGATTTTGACATTACCAAGGCCATTAGCACAGTCTCCAAAAGTATCCAGGTCATGGAGTTGTGCACTGGATTGGTGGTTTTATATCTGGATGGAATTCCTGCAGGATTTGGGGGTAGTGGTCAAAGGTTTGAAGCTTAATCAAGAGCTGGTCACATCTGGTAGAGCGGCCAACATTGTTTAATGTCTTCTTTAACAACCTGGACAATGTTTGACACTCCTGAGGCCACATCTGGAAAAGGTGCCCAGTGTTGGATTCCCCCAGTTCCACAGATATCAGCACATGGGAGCGAGTCCAGTGGATGCTGAAGGAGCTGGAAAATCTCAGAGGAGGCAAAGGGAACAAGCTTGGAGAAGAGGGGGCTGTTAAGGAGCAGTCATGGAGCAGTCAAACAACTTGCAGAGGTAGGCAGGGAAAGGTCTAGAGGCACCAGCTGCAGCAGGAAAAAACCCAGCTGGATATAAAGCAAAATAATCCTTCACCACAAGAGCAGTTAAGTTAAGCAGTTTAGTGCTGTCATCAGTCAGCCAAGAGAGGTGGTAGCGTTTCTGTTCCTGGTGATTTTCAAATCTCCATCAGACAAGGCCCTGAGAAACCTGATCTGACTTTGAAATCAGTCCTTTTTTTGGGCATGCGATTGGACTGGGAACTTGGGAGGTTTTTTTTTCTCCCCAACCTAAATTATTCTGATTCTGTTCGTTGCCAACCCGCATCTCGTTCTTTGGAGGTTCAGGGATCTGGAGAACGAGATAAATTCTCAGGGTGTGAAGGGAAGCAGGGAAAAAGGAGAGTTGGTTTAAGGGGGCTTAGCGGGGAAAAGTCTTAAGACAGCTGGGTTATCTCCCCTTACATTAAAATACAGATTTATGGTCAACTCATTTCTTACCTTTTTCTGACCAGTGGAGACTTTAGAAGTTAATGCTAATAGCAGTGGGATCATAGTGTTTCTACACGGATTTATTCCATCTCCTTCCCACCAGGACAGAGTCCAAATCTCCCTTTCTACCCTGTAGAAGCTGCTGACTGGAGATTTGATGTTTTACTTCACACAATCAAGACATAAAAAGTTTGATGTCTCAGTAGCCTCCTGCCACTAATGGAGCAGGGTCCAGGCGATGCCCAGCGTTGAATGGACCCCAGTGAAATCAGGAAATTTGGGCTCAGCTTGGCTGTGAAAGGAACCAGAAGCTCATTTTGCAGCCTGTCAACCCAGCTTTTTGCTGAGCTGGGATCCTACATTTTGCAGCCTGTTCTGGGGCTGGGAGAGTTTCAGGGAGAACTTCCCATAAATCAGATTTCCAACTGAATAAGTAGGAGTTCATGCTACTTTTTTTT
>VZRO01002176.1:296360-326828 GCA_013397915.1 Daphoenositta chrysoptera | reverse complement strand
AAAGTTAAAAATCAAAAGTTTCACAGCCGTCATTAGGTCTAAATCACAGATTTACCCTTGGCAGAACACGCACGTGCAGTAAACCCGTCCTGCCCTCCTCATCAGAAACTCAAAACTCTGCAGCCAAGGCACGACCAACTCACTCTCGCTAAAATTAATTAATGAAATTAAATTCCCAACATAAATAGTTGATGTGCTGGAATATAGGAAATAATCCTGCATTAGCCTCCAGGGATGAGCTGGTTGATTAATACATCTGTTTCTAATTTATATAAGCATCAGCATCTCCTCTTCACTCATCTGGCATTCAGGCAGGGCACTCGCAGCATCTCTGAGATAATTCACGTGTGTGAGTGTTGGTGCGGCCAGATCTTGACTCAATCCTTGAGGACTTGCACTTTTGCAGTTCCCTTTTCGTTTTATGGGGTATGTAAAAGTGCCTTCAAAGAAGTTTCCCTGCCTAGCCAGTGGTTTGGATTAATTGGGGCGCACTTACCTCGGCAGCGAGCCTGGCGCTGTGCTGCAAATCAGAAATGACAAATTGCTGGCTCCTGCAAGGTGCTGAAGGCAACAGCTCCCTCACTGCTGTCCCTGATGTCCCAAACCCACAGCTGCACTTACGTATTTGGCCTAGTTTGGAGAAGTGGTTCCAAAAAAAAAAAAAACACCAAAAATAATAAATAAAAAAAAAAATTTAAAAGCCAGAAATGCTTCTCAACTGCTTGTCACCTCAGGAGGGGTTGTTAGGCTGAAGGAAGGGGAATGCTGAATCACACACACACTTTGTTGTCGAGGTGCATGTGTTTGTAATCTGCTTCCATCGCCAGCATGCCTGTGGCTCTTCTTGGTTGGGAATCTTTTCCGTGTGTTGCCTGTTTGTTTTCTTTCAAGCTCCTTTTCAAGCCCCACTTCCAAGTAGGCAGAGCTGACGGAGATTTGCAGCACTCTACTGTTTTAGGAGGGGCTCAGACTAGGCTGGCCCCTCGTTTGTTGGCTCCTCACTCCAGCATTGACGGGGGGTGATGGAGACGTCTTCTCCCCCTCCCTGCCCGCCTTGTTCTTGTCTGTCTAGCACATAAAATCTGCAGGAAATTGGCAATTCTGTAGAGCCTGGCCTGGGTTGCTGCTTTTCGGAGGTCAGCCAGGGCAGGCTGTGACAGGGGGGGTGTCCCTGCCCTCTTCTCTCGCTGCAGGTACATCCGCTCGGAGCGCTCCGTCATCCTCATCAACTTCTGCCTCTCCATCATCTCCTCCAACGCTCTCATCCTGATCGGACAGACCCAGACCCGGAACAAGGTAAGGGATCCGCTGGGGCTTTGTTTATTTGTTTGCTTTCCCCCTGATTTAGCACTGAAATGATCCGTTCAGGCAGCGCTTCCTCATTTTTCCTCCATCTGTTAATTAGCGACATGTCAAAGACACGGCTAAATGGCAGATTTCAATTTTCTCTCTTGCTCTCTCTTTGATAATTTGTCAGCATCCTCAGGGCTTTGATTAAAACCAATGTGATATTTTTGAATATCTGCCTAGAGTAGCTGGCACATGGCACGGTGAAGAAGCGTGGTGATTTGCAAGGCTTTAACCATTTTATTTTCAAAAAAATTACAAAGACAGATTGAGAAAAGGCTTTAAAAAAAAAACCCAAACAAACAACCTCTCAGCTTTACATTTATTTCTCCAGCAGTTTTTATACCCTGAGCTGAAAGTACTTGGCAGATGTTAATGAGCACAGACACAAAACTGTCCAACCTTTTGTGGGGATGGGAAGCATTGCCAGATGCACCGTGAGCACTGCAGGGCCACGAGGGACTCGGGGCAGATCCCAGAGTGACTCCAGCAGTCCAGGCAAGACCCCGCGTGGTTTTCCAAGCCATGAGCACTGGTTGCTCTCTTCCCACAGCCCCAGCTGGAGAGGCATGTGTTGCCTCCATGACTTTTTTCCAGCTCAAGCACTTCCAGGTTCCCTGTTGATGTCTGGCGTGACAAATCACTGCTCACCATTAGTGTTTTCCCGTTGTAAATTCTCCCATCTTCCCAAGTGCTCCAAACCATCATAACTCTGTTGAGCCAGAAAACATGAGGCAAGATGCCTCCTCCACGCCTTCTGCTGCCAAAATCACGATCAGAAGTCAAAAATTAGTTATTATTTAACAGTAACCAGTGACTAGCTGGGTTTTTTGAGCCCCTGCTTTGGCAGCATGAACGTGGTGTCACTGTTGGAAGCATAGTGGGAAGAAGTTCTTCCCTGAGAGGGTGGGGAGGCACTGGAACAGGTTGCCCAGAGAAATTGTGGGTGCCCCAACAGTGGAAGTGTTCAAGGCAAGGTTGGACAGGGCTCTTGAGCAAGGAGAAAATCTTCCTGCACATGGCAGGGGGTTGGAATGAGATGATTTTTAAGGTCCCTCCCAAAACTCAGCCCATTCTATGATTTTATGATTCCTGCAGAGAAGCCGAAGGATTTAGTGAATCACGGACTCATTGCTATGGAAGACCCTTTGGGTTAGGATTAGGTTGTTTTAGGAAAAGCTTTCCAGCTGCTGGAGCCCTGTGTGTGCAGAGAAGTGCGGAAACAAGCAGCCAACTCTGCTCCTGCTACAAAAGGCCCTTCAGAAACTCCTTTTCCAAAGCAGAGTTGTCTTTCATTGCCAGCATGGCTGGCAGGAGGTGGAGAAAGGGTGACCCAAGCTCCTGCTTTCCTTGGTGGTGTTTCCTGCCACACCAAACGTGTGCTGGGAGCTTCTTTCCATGGAAAGAAACGCTTGAGGGACGCTCAACAGCACAAACCACGGCTGGACCTCCTCTTTGGTGATTCTTCTTCACCTCAGGAGAGGAGCTGGGCGTGTTCCTCCTCTCCCACCCCCTCCAGAGCCCAGTGATGAACCCAGGTTCTCCCGGGTGCTTTTTTGTCCCGTGACTCTGGGAGTTTGCTGTCGGAGCTGTTGGTGGGGATTCGAAGCTCCCGGCAGCGATGGCAGGAGGCAGATTAGCTCTTTGCACATCCATATGCATGAAACCCCAGAAATAGCAAGGTTATTCTTGGATTTCCTCTCAGCCATCTAGTAAACAGTCTCTGGCAGGCAACAGAGAAAGAAAACTATACAGGGGAGAGACGAAGGAGTGTAAATTAAGATTTTATTCGCATTCAATTATCGATAATAGAGCGCCTTAAAATGTTGGTGATTGATTTATAATTGCGGCTTCTCCGGGAGATTTCTGCGGTATCGGCTTCCCCTGGAAATGTCAAATTCTCCCTGGATTTCCATCCGTGTAACCTCGAAGGCAAGATTCCACGCCTGGATTTGCTAAGCTTTTTGAAGATGAAAGGCCTGGGAAAAGGCTAAAAAAAAATTACAGTCAGCAATCCGGGGATACAAAGGAAAGGGATGCTGCAGGAAGTGGCTGTGTCTCCCAGGCTTGTGCTGCAAGGGAACGGATTTCTCCACTTGGAGCAAAACAAGGGCTAATGGCCTTGACAGACTGACAAGCTCTGCTGGATCTTGGGACATCATATCCCTGTGCTTAGCCCAAAAATGGGGATTTTTGGTTTTCCCCACAAGGAAGGGAAAACCTGCAGCAGAGGTTGCAGAAGCAAATATTTGCCTGCCCGTCAGTTGGCCAAGTTCATTTGAGGCGATGGGTTCATCCTGGTCCAGCTGAGATGTGCATATTTCTCTTGTCTTCCCTTCCTCTCTTCTTCCTTTTCTATCAAAGCTACTCATTTGAGAAAAAAAACCAACCCAAATGTATCTCTGTGGTGTAAAATTGTAAAACAAAGCTTTATTTTCCCCTTTACAAGGAAGAACTGTGTTGATTCAAAACAAAATCAAAAAGGCCGCATGAACAGTGTTGTACCTGATATCAGCCAAGAATAAAAAGGTTTCTAAAATAGCAATCTCTTAAAATCCATTCCAGAAAGCATCCTCTGTTTCTTGTAGGGTTTGTAAGCTGATGAATAGAACCACATTTTTTAGGATTCTTGTAAAATACGAAAATTACTGGACATTTTCATATTGAGCCGTGTTATTTGTACTGAAGTGACATCCAGAATCCACTTCTTAGCAGAATACGGAGGGATTTGGTGTCAAATGCAAATCTGGAAGAAAAAAAGACAGTTCCTATCTCAGAGAACACACGGTCTTGCTTTTATTCACAGCCTCTGATAACGTCGGGTGGTGCCAGCAGATGAATCGAGAGCGATCCGATAAAATCATGATAAAAGCCACTCTGTGCATGAGAGCTCTGGGTTGAAAGATGCTGGTGGTTGAAAAACGAGAAAAAAGAGAAAGGTTCATTGACCGTAAAGCCAAGTCCACGTTTCCCCATATAACTCAAAGCAAAGAAATTCATGATTATAAACCTCCCCCTCCCCCAAATGCCTGAAGCTTTTTTTTTTTTTTTCCCATCCAGAGTCACTTTTAAAATCTATTTGCTCTCCCTTCTCCTCGGGAGCCACTGGAGTTTCTTCCCATCATTTTCTTCTCGAGCACATTGATTCACAGTTTTCAGCTCACAGATGGGGGGAAAACTGGCTGAGTTAAACAGAGCGGCACCAATTTGCACCAGTGAAAGATTTGGCCTTGCAGAGTTAAAACAAAGACGAGCTTGTCAGCTTTCCAGTCCATCTCCCTGGCACTCCGGGATTGTTCCTCATAATGCATTTGCCAGTTCTTTCCCCAGTTTAATTTTAAATGGCTTAAGCTGCCTGCATTTCCCTTGTGAGATTTCCCCACCGAGTAGTAGAGCTCACCATTATGAAATTCTTTCTAATCTAGGGGGTTTTTCTTTCTTTTTTTTTCCCCTCTCCTGTCTGCTGGTAGTTACGTGCTTTTGGACAACTGTGCCCTCATGTTTGCAGTCCTTTCCCAGCCCTTGGCAGCTGTGGTTTCACCCAGCTCTCATGGCTTAACTCTTTCACTCAGCGCTGTTTCCCTGGCAGGGGCACCATCCAAATTGCCTTCCCCGGGTTTCATTTCCATGCCTGGGCTGCCAGGGACGTGGTGCTTTGCAAACCTTTTCAGCTGAGATTAGTGCACTGTTTACCAACTACTCCATCCCCCCCTGCCCTGGAAGGATCGTGGCAATAGTTTGGATGTTTGGGAAATTAAATAAATCCTGCTGAAGCCAAGAAGGCACCAGGATGGGATGTGTGCTCAGACTTCGAGTGGAAGGTGTCCCTGCCCATTTTGGGGGGGTTGTAACTAAATGATCTTTAAGGTCCCTCCCCACCCAAACAATTCTGTAATTCCACGGTTCTTCTGAAGTGTTAACCTTGGCCTTGTCTTAGAGCTCATGCCTAAGAGCAGCCAATTGCAGTTGCACATGTAGTATTTAAACTTAAAGCTTTGATCTTTGCTAGGTCTGCCCGCTCCTAAACTGTATTTCCATGTCCTGATCTCCTTGACTTTTCCTTCCAGAGCCTGGTTTGGAAGCATCTCCCCCCACCTTCCGCTCTGCTCCGCGCCTCTCTCTCCGCCTGCCGCTCCTCTCACGTGTCCTCCTTTCCTCCTCTCTCCAGGTGATCTGCACGCTGGTGGCGGCTTTCTTGCACTTCTTCTTCCTCTCCTCTTTCTGCTGGGTGCTGACCGAGGCCTGGCAGTCCTACATGGCCGTGACGGGCCGGTTACGGAACCGCATCATCCGCAAGCGCTTCTTGTGTCTCGGATGGGGTGAGGATCCGGGGGCTGAGGAGGTTCAGGCTCCAGGAGAGACTGGTGCTCCTCAGGAGGGGGCTCAAAATCCTTGCAAGGGTCTCAAGGAGGGCTGAAATGGTTAAAAAGCACAACCAAGAGCCCTAATGTGGAACCTCCTGCCCAGTGCACCCGAAAATAGAGGAGTTGAGTTCAGCTTTCAGCTGAACTGGTTGGGGGTGGTTGTTCCCGGGGTTGGGTCTGTTTCTTGCTTTCTACTTTTTCCTCTCTGTCTGTCTCCCTCCGTGTTGGATGTGATCCATTGGTGCGTGGTGCCAGCCAAGGGAATCCTGGCCTGGATCAGCAGCACTGTGGTCAGCAGGACCCGGGCAGGGATCGTCCCTCTGTGCTGGGCACTGCTGAGGCCACGCCTCGAATGGTGGGGTCAGTTTTGGACCCCTCGCTGCAAGAAAGGCATTGAGGGGCTGGAGAGTGTCCAGAGAAGGGAATGGAGCTGGGGAAGGGTCTGGAGCACCAGGAGCAGCTGAGGGAGCTGGGAAAGGGGCTCAGCCTGGAAAAAAGGAGGCTCAGGAGGAAACTTCTGGCTCCGCACAACTCCCTGACAGGAGGGTGCAGCCAGGTGGGGTTCGAGCCCTGCTCCCAGTTAAAAGTAGCAGAACAAGAGGAAACAGCTCCAGTTGCACCAGGGGAAGTTTAGGTTGGATATTAGGGAACATTTCATCACTGGAAGAATGGCCAAGCATTGGAACAGGCTGCCCAGGGAAGCGGTGGAATCACCATCCCTGGGAGTGCTCAAAAACCCATGAAGAAGTGACATTTAGGGCCGTGGTTTAGTGGTGGACCTGGTTGGACTCGATGATCCTCGAGGTCTTTTCAACCTTAATGATTTTATGGTTCTAAGATTCTGCAGAGCGACCTGGAGTGAAGCAAACTCTGAAATCCTGTCTCCATGGCAGCAGCGCCTTTCGGAGACAAATAAACTGCGAGACTGCTGCAGATGCTTGTAACTAATTTTTCTCCCTCTGCCTCTGCCGTATGTTTAATTTATTAGCCTTAAATGATGCATTCTGTAGTAGAAAACAAATACAAAGCCATAAACCTGGGCTTTCAAAGCGATAACAAGGGTGTGTTTGAAAGGAGCAGCGGCACAAAAAGTTGCTGAGAAGTGAGGAGGCAAAGGGGAAAAAAAAAAAAGGAGTGTGGCTGAGCTCTATTAATGTCTCATTTTACTACTGAAGTCTCACAATTCACCCCAGGCAAGAGATTTCTGGTGCTTACCAAGCACCCTGATGTGATTTATTCTGGCACATCAAGAGCCGTCCTCGTTGCAGCACCTTCATCCCTCTAAGTTTTCCCTGCTAAGCTTTTGCTTACAATAGGGAATAAATTGTGTTATTAAAACGCGGGGTTTGTGCGTAGCAGGAGCAGAACCACAATACCTGCAGAGCCTGGGTGTGCTCATGCATATGTTTATCCCTCCTTGGTGACTCCAGCAATGTCAGGGATATCAAATGTAACAGACTAATAGCTTTTCTAAGTAATAAAAAGGGATTTTTTTTTTCCCCTGATATGTAAAAGCTGGGACAGATGGGCGTGTTAGCCGAGGGAATTTCAGATGAGCAACTTTCACATTTGTAGTCTGTACAGATTTAAAAAAAAAAAAAATTTTAAAAAATCCCCCCAACATGTGTAGAAGCATAATTTGCACTGCTAGTGAAATGTAGTCAGCTCTGAGCTAGGATGCACTGCTGATAAATGATGCATAATAACCATTTGGAGTAGGTTAGGACAAGAAATGAAGAACACTCTCGCCTATTAAGGCAGCAAGGGAATTTGGGATGTTTAGCATCCTGCTAGACTTCAGCTGTAGAGCTGGGATTAATGGCACTTGTAAGAGGAAAGAAGCCGAAAATATGTTTTAAAGAGCATAATCTGAAATAATTAGCACAATTCACTTTGTCATGGGCTGGTTCTCCCCCCTTTCCCCTCTTGGCACATTTGCATTTCTCTAAGCCCTCGCTCGAGACGTCTTTGCCAAGTTCTCAGCTGCTCTCAGCTGCAGCTCATTGAAGCTGCAGAGAATTTCAGCAGCAGGGAGGATTATTTATTTTTTTTTTATTTCTTTGGTCTCCTCTTGGACATGCAACTTCGCAATTCGATTTTAAAATTATCATTAGTAACAATTATTATTAATAATTGCTGCCCCTGCTTGGGCAATGCTCTCAAGTTCATGATGTGACTCTTTGGGTGATCCTGTGCAGGGTCAGGAGCTGGACTTGATGATCCTTGTGGATGCTTCCAATTCAGGATATTCTCTGATTTAAAATAGACAGATAAATTGTTCCCTGGAAACAACTCAGTCATCATATTTAGCCCCAATAAAGAAGAAATATTTTTTGTCAGGATTTTTATGACCCTGTTACAGTTTCCACAGCTGGATTTTTAAAGCTGCCATAGCTCAGCCTCTGAATGGGTCTTCAGCTGTTTATAACAAGAATGGCTCTTGGGAATTATTAGCAAACATCTTCTCCAGTGGAACATGATTAACACATGGCCTGATTCTCCTCTGACCTGGAAGTCCAAAACTTTGAAAGAGGTTTTCAGTGGATTTACTTGGAATTGTGGATGTTCAATTCCCTTTGTGCAGAAAGCCCCCAAAGCCTACACCAGGTGTATGGAACAGGCCAGTGAGGAGTAATTTTCTTGGAAATAGTAAAAAAATCAGATTGAAGTTTTATTTTTTGGTGGGTTTTTTTCAATCTAATCCCATCAAATTTTGCTCTCCCAGGGCTGCACCTCCCATTATGATGCTCTTTGGCTTAACTCCCACGACGTAGCTGCCACCTGTAGTAGCTGCTCCTTGTCCAGACCCATTCCCAGCCCAAATTCAGGCTTTTACCCAGCCTTGGAACGAGCCAGTCCCTGGAAATGCCAAGTTCACAGCCCCACTCTGGATTTCTGCATAATTATCACGTCGGAGAGAAGCGCTTTGCGAAGAACAAGTTGCTATTTTTGGCGGAGTCTTTGCCAAATTTCCTCTTTCCCAGGGTCTCTTGCACCAAGCTGTATTCCTGAAAATGTCCTTTCCAATGTGGTTTTTCCCATGGGATGCTGTGTTGGTGGCACCCTAGGGAATGCAGCAGCCAGGATTTATCCAGATGAGGTGTGAAGGAGGATCTGCGAGAGGAGCAAGAGTCAGTGAGGGAAAAAAATGAGAAAAAGGGGAATGGAAAGGAAAAGGGAAGGAAAATGGAAAGGAAAGGGAAAAAATGGAAGGAAGAAGGGAAGGTTTGGGAAGGCTAGGAAAGGAAAAAGGAAAGGAAAGGAGAAAGGAAAGGAAAGGAAAGGAGAAAGGAAAGGAAAGGAAAGGAAAGGAAAGGAAAGGAAAGGAAAGGAAAGGAAAGGAAAGGAAAGGAAAAAGGAAAGGAAAAAGGAAAGGAAAAAGGAAAGGAAAAAGGAAAGGAAAAAGGAAAGGAAAAAGGAAAGGAAAAAGGAAAGGAAAGGAAAAAGGAAAGGAAAAAGGAAAGGAAAAAGGAAAGGAAAAAGGAAAGGAAAGGAAAAAGGAAAGGGGTGAAAGGAAGGTTAAAAGGAGAAAGGAAAGGAAAAAGGAGAAAGGAAAGGAAAATTAAAAGAGACACTTTTTAAACCCACTTCCTCTTGGGTTTGCACTGATGAAACCTGACCTGTGCTTGGAAATCTGACATGGGAAGAGGAGCACTTCCCTGTGGGATAACCCTCAAACACTCCACATTCCAGCCAGCTCGGCCCCGTGGCTCCCAGCTGCTGCAGAGCCTCACCAAAATCAGTCTGGGGGTGGTTTGTGTGGCTGAGGGACCACCTTCCCAGAGCAGTGTTGTTGGGAAGCTGCGCCTGCACATTCCTGGGATCTCCTGCAGTCACCTGCCGTGACCTCTGCAGCTCACAAATTAGCAGGGCCTTGTCAAGGGACACTAATCCCCTTGGCTACTGATCCTGCTGATTCCTAATGGGATTTTCCCATCTTTAGCATTGAGACAGCTTAATTCCTCCTGCCACGAGGAGCTGGGCTATAAAAAGCTACGTGGAGACCTCTGGAGCTGGAGAACCCGATGTTATGAGCCATTATCCAGACATTTCTTTAAGGGAAGGGAGGAGCTGGACTCTGACCCTCCACAGATCCTAGAGGAGACCTGAAGCTCTCTCTCACTGTTGTTCAGAGGAACCTGCTCCTCTACAGATGTTGGGGGACCTGTTTGGGATGGGGAAACTCAGGTTTTGTTGCCTTTTCTGTCTCATTCGGGGCAAGATTTTGGGTTGCTCATCCTACACCGAGTGCAAACAAAGCTCTTAAGCTTTGGGTTCTTTGAGTTGGGTTGTGGTTGAATATTCCAACTTCAAAGACACCCTGAAGTATCTAAGAATAAAATAAATAAATTTTATGCATCTGCATCTACTGTGAAACCCCCCCAACTGCTGAGACCACAACAGGGCGGGAGCTGATTGCAGCTCATGGTATTTATTTAATTAACAGAGGTAATTAAGGCTCTTGCTTTGGTTTCTGGGGGTCCTGAGTTCGGTCTCTGCCACAGAGCCAGGCTGGAATGGATGGTGCTGGAACACCTCTGGGGAAAATGGGGAATATTGAGTGGGAGAAGGGCTGCACATGTGCTGAAATGATCGATTTCCTCCTGTTTCATTCCCTCAGGGCTCCCTGCCTTGGTGGTTGCCATTTCCGTGGGATTTACTAAAGCCAAGGGATACGGCACCGTGAACTAGTGAGTAAAGGATTCCTTTTTTCCCCCTGTTTCATCCTCCATCCTTTTTGTCAAAACCCAGCCACTGGCCCACAGGAGGCAGGCTGGGAGCTAAATTCCCATGAGCAGGACAATTCCTGCATCCCTGCCACCTCAATCCATCATCAGACCGAGCTGGATCGTGTATTCCTTTAAAAACAAGTTCATAGGGACTACCTAGGTTTAACTGTTGTATTTGTGACATCACTTTGATCTAAATACCTTTTACTTAGAGCTTTTTAATGTATTTTTAAAGGAAAAATGTGGAATAGTTAAAGTTCAGAATGTTTAAAAATTAAAAGCAGCTTTTTTCTTTTTTAATCTGTTTTTATGCTTGATTGGCCCCACGTTTTCAAAATAGCTCAGCTCAGTTTTAGGCAGCAGAATGAGCCTGACTTGTGCAAGCCAAGGTTTTGACAGCAGCCTGTGTTTGCCTGTTTTCCAAATTCCACAGGTTTTGTCTTTAGGAAACTTTTATGTGCTTGTAATGGGGGAAGGAAAACAGAGAAGAAATTATGGAAGAGGGAAACAATGCATTAAGGCAAGGCTGTGCTCACTCAGAGCTGAGCATTAGTACAACTTTAAATGAAAAAAAAAAGGAAATATAATTTTTTTACTCTGGTGTGAAAAACCTTAGAAATTTCACACGTAGTGACACTTGAAGGATAATATTTTTTGTAGCAATAAGTCAGGCTCTTCCCTACTGCATCCCATCATTTTCCAGAGCCTTCCTGGGCAGGGGTTTGCATCCCACAGGGGCAGTGTTTGAGAGTGGAGCTGTTGATGTGGCTGGCAGCAGATGAGGCTCCTGAGGAAACGTCACATGGAGCCTCCTGCTCTCCCTCCATTCCCCCACATCCTCCACACCCACGGCCAAACGGTCCCGGGTTTGCATTTTAATTGCAGGGGAGAATTAAAGCAGCACAGCAGCGTTTTCTGTTTGCTTCGCAGCCTAAATTCCTGCAGGACACGGGGAGCTCGGGGTTGTGGGTATTTTAGAGTACAAATCCAGAGGCAGAATTCCTGAAGGATGCATTGGGTGCTCCTGGCTTGCCTGTGCCACCTTCGGTGTGTGCTGCTGGAGAGGGACCCAGTGATTGCTGTGGGACTCGGGAGAGGACAAAACGAAGCACAAAACGAAGCCTGGTTTGCAGCAGCATCACCGAGATCCCAAATTGGTTCCCTTTGGCTTTTCCGTGGGTCGGCTGCTCCTGGCACTTTGCTCCAGGCACATCCACGGGAACAATTCATAATGAACAAGCCTCAGGGGGATGGGAGGGAGCTCCTGCATATTTCTCCTTCTTTTTTTGTTTATAGACTGGTGGGAATTGGTGCAAAAGGCTTTGTGGCTCTGTCCCACTTGTGTTTAAAGGGTTTTGTGGTCGATGTTGACCACACAAAAGTGCCTGGGCGGGGAACATGCAGGAAAGAACTCCCTGTTTTGTTTTTTTTTTCCATGTGCCAGCATCTCCCACCCCCAGAGTGCAGCCAGGAGGGTGACAACGTGTGACAAAACCTGCTTTGCTCTCACACTGGCACAGGGTGAGGTGGCCAAGAGGCTGGGCTGACTTTCCAGCGTTCCCAGGGGTTCCCTGCTCACACCAGCTCTCCTCCCTTTGCTGCCAATCCTCTGTCTCCTTTCAGCCCTAAAGACTCCGTCTCTCCTTGGATCCAAGGGCTGGGTGCCAGGGGATGGAAGGGGATCCCGTGTTCCAGCTCTGCTGTCAGGGTGTTTGTCACCAAAATCCTGGTGGTGGGGCCTTCACACCCCAACAAGTCCAGTTTGATGAGTTGGGCCTCAGTGATCCTTGTGGGTCCTTTTCTGGGATATTCCATGGTTCTGGGATCCCTCCTTTTGTCTCCTTTCCACGTTTCCTGGTGTGGGGTAAAGCTGGCGAGTCCCACCAAAGTCATGAGGAGAACAACAGCTCCCCTCAAGCTCAAAGATCCCATCAGACAATCCCAGTGCTGCCATCTCACTTTAATTCCACACTTCGGTACCTTCCAGTACCTAAAAGACCTACAAGAAGACTGGAGAGGGATTTTTTCCAAGGCCATGTAGTGACAGGATGAGAGAAAATGTCTTTGAGCTGAAGGAGGATAAATTAAGATTGGATTTTGGGAAGAAATTCTTCCTGTGAGGGTGGGGAGCACCTGGCACAGGTTGCCCAGAGAAGCTGTGGCTGCCGCATCCCTGGAAGTGTCCAAGGCCGGGATGGACAGGGCTTGGAGCAACCTGGGACAGTGGAAGGTTTGGGATATGGCAGGGGGATTGGACAAGATGATCTTTCAGGTCTCTTCCTACCCAAACCATTCCATGAGTCCTGCTGGAATTGGCTTTACCAAGCGCCAGAGTTAAACAGAGCTCACTTGCAGCGAGTGGTGGGTTCACGAGCCCTGATGCTGAATAAAATGGAGCATCCCTAATGAGAGTTACATTTACACTTTGGTGCACTTTAAAACACGAAACAAATATTGCCTTGGGCCCAGCCCCGACAGACCTCAGTGCATTCACACTTGTTCCTGTTTTCCTGCTCAAAAAGGATTAAAAGCTCTGTTCCATTCGTGTGTGGGGAGCCCTTGGTTTTCCCTCTCTTCCAGAGCAAAGTCAGCACTGCACAGCAGCAATTTCAGAGCTGAACTCCAAAACTTGAGGTTTAGATTGGATATTAGGAAGGAATTCTTCCCTGGGAAGGTGGGGAGGCCCTGGCACAGGTTGCCCAGAAAAGCTGTGGCTGCTCCATTCCTGGAAGTGTCCAAGGCCAGGCTGGACGGGGCTTGGAGCAACCTGGGATAGTGGAAGGTGTCCCTGCCCATGGCAGGGGGTTGGCAACAGGTGACCTTGAAGGTCCTTTCAGCCCAGTTTTGTCTCCAGTTTGTAATGGGCACTCACAGGGCATTTCAAATGGGCACTGCAGGCTTTCAGGGCCCAGCATTTCCATTTTGCAGAAGGAAGGAAAAGCTTTAATCACAGCACGTCCCTCCCTGGGAAGGAGGGGACAAGAGGTGACAAGATAAACCACAAGGAGCTACACTGAGCCTTTTAAAGCATCTTCCAACCCTGCAATTTCTGGATCCTAAGAGCAGTTCATGAGTTCCCGTGGTGGAGGTCAAGATTTAGTCAAAGCAGGGCTCTGATATTTAGATGACCACAGAATTTAACTCTCAACAGCAGGTTTTTTTTTTCTCATCCAACTCACAGTGGTAAAAAAACCCTGACATCCAACTACAGGACATGGTCACGAGGGCATTTTGGGGACAGCTGGAGGTGTTGAAGGCATTGCAGAACCAATCTTGGTGTGAAAGACTCTGAGGGCAAAGCTGGTGGAAGGGGCAGGGTGTGAAACGTGTGATGTGTCTTGAGGCTGGAACTGCCAGTCCAGCTGGACTTTTGGGATGTGCCAAGGGTGGCCCAACCTCAGTGGAGCAACCTCTTCAACCTGGGACCTCAGCAGGATTTCACCCAGTTTGGTCTTGGTTTTTTATTGTACATGGGATTAAGCTTTTCTCTTAATAATAAAAACACAACTGAGCAGCAGGACGAGGCTCTGTCCCGCCAAGAATTGTCCCATCAAAGGCTAGGCCATGTCCCCAAGCTCTAATGCAGAGAGATCAAAGCCGGTGATAAATTTAGAGAGCTTCTAGTATATTTAATATTTCTAGTATATTTAATATTTACAATTTAGCTGGCCAGACTGAGTTGTAAGCTGAGGAGGGCGAGAGAGGCTCAGCTTAAAAATTGAAAATATGCTGCAGGATTTGGAGTGTGTCTGTGGTGTGCTGTGAGTGGTGATTCCCAGCAGCCATTCATTTATTACTCAGGACACTCCAATTCTCCAGCTGTGATGAGGGTAGGAGGGGGTTTTTCCCTTTTCTTGTCTGAACTATGTTTGAAGGGACATTTTGCAGTTTTTTGGAGCGTGCTGGGGCGGGGTAGAAGCTGCACTTCCAGTCTCAAAGAAAGTCTGAGGGGCACCAGAGGTCTAAAGGACCTGCCACTGATCACCTCCTTGGATTTAGTCTGAGTGCCTGAATAATAACTCTCCTTTTAGCTGGTGCTCCAGGGACTGCCTCTGGACCTCTAAAGCTTCACAAACAACCTCCTAAAGCTTGAAGGGAATAATTGAGGTTGTGCCACTGGCGCTGGGAGCTCGCATCCTTCCCCACAAGAGAGCCCATCAAAAGTTTTCTGAGAGCTGAGCAAATTTCTCGGGGTCCTGCAGTGTCACTGCATCAGGGCTTTTGTGAGCCACAGGTATCTCAGCAGCTTCTGGGTTAATCTCTGGATAAATACTGCCCTGATTCCCAGCTGGAATCTCAGTTATTCAAAATACTATGTTGGTGCTGCCTGATTTTACAGAGGGTTGAGGTGAGAGCTGTTGCTGGCAGGGCTGGGCAGTGTGAAAAAGGGCTCAGTGGAAGCCAGCCCTTGCCAGGACCAGGACAAAAGCCACCACCTCCCATCTGTGCCGTGGCAGAGTCACAAAAGGCTCAGATGTTTTGCAAAAAAAAAATGTTCTTTTTGTGCTGAACACAAGAGCTGCTGTCAGTCGAGGAAACGCTGCTTAGGAATTGTTAAACCGTTCACTTCCTCCCTTCCAGTGATGATTTTATTTAAAAAAAAAATCACTGAAGAGATCCCTCGGAAAGTACAAGGGAACCTCTTAGCGAAATGCAAATATTCCTGTGCCTCGTAGGCACGAGGCTAAAAGCATCCCCACTAGACTGGGGGTTGCTGTCAGTTCTGTTTCTTGGATATTCCTTCACCCTTTCCCTTCCCTTGCTGGCAGCCAGCACCTCTGACAGCCCTGGAAACGCTTTGATGAAGAGCTGTGGCAGGGAGGTCAGGCAGTCAGAAGGGATCAGGGACGCTGCTCGGTGATGTGTGATCTCACCTTCACAATTCCTGGTGCTCCCAGGGACCCCACGGGAATGAAAACCTGCTTTGCACCGAGTCCTCGGCGCTAATTGCAGTGCAGGACTGTCAGATTTCCTCATCTGAGCCACCGGTTGGAAGAGACACCGAGAAAAAAACATCACAAAAATCAGGGTAGAGGGTTGGATAAAAATAAATATAAAATAAAAATATTATAAATAATATAATATATTATTATAAAAATAAAATTAAAAAATCAGGATAGAGCGTTGGATAAAAATAANTAAAAATAAAATTAAAAAATCAGGATAGAGCGTTGGATGAGGACTGGGATTTGGGAGCCCTCCTCTTGGATTTAGGGAGACCTGCAATTATTACAGAGCTCCAAAGCTTCATTTTTATTCCCACCCTGCTCAGCTGATTATTCACTTTATTATTACAGCTGCTCAGACAGCTTGTGACAGAACAACTTGCTATCAGGAAGAAATGAGAATTGGTTAAATTAGCACATTACAGATTTAATTTAGACATAAACAAGATTCAGACCTCGAAAAAACCCCAGAATATCCGACTTTTAATTCCCAATTTGAAATACTTCCTATTTTGGGGGAGCTTTTTCAGAAACCTTCCTTGTTTTGGGGTGAAAAAAAAAACATTTTTTGCAACTCAGAGATAATTAAAAATATATGAGGCTTATCAACAAAACTGAAATGTTTCCAGGAAGGCTTTTTTTTTTTTTTTTCCTCCTGGGAGCATCAATTTGCTCCTGATGCAGAATGAAAGCATCTTGCTGAGGGCAGGGCAAGTGAGTTACTGCAGGGTGAGCTGAGTTAAGAGCTTGGAGAAGGTCCCTTCTCCTTTGTGGTTTCCTGCTCTTCTCCTGTGCTGAGTGCACGGTCGTTTCCTGCTGAAACAGGATTACTCCATCCCACGTTTTCTCCAGGGTTCTGCCCTGTCAAAGCGTGCAAACTTTCCGAGGGGCTGCTGACACAGTGTGAATTCCCATCCTCTCCTGCCCTGGAGTGCCTGATTTGTGTGTCCATGCCCTGAATCGCTGGATTCCCCACCAAAAAGAAAAGGGAATTTCAGCTCCAGTGCTGCTGTGGATGTTCACGGCTGTCACGGAGCCTCAGATTTGTTTGGTCCAACCACCTGCTCCAGCTGGGTCACCTGGAGGTGGCTGTGCCCAGGTGGCTTTTAAATGTCTCCAAGGGTGGAGATTTCACAAGTGGTCCCTCTCACAGGGAAAAAAAAAGTGTTTCCTTCCTGACTTCACGGTCAAACCTGAAAAACAAAGAATCAGGGAATGGTTTGGGTTGGAAGGGACCTTCAAGGTCATCTCATTCCACCCCCTGGCATGGGCAGGGACACCTTCCACTATCCCAGGTTGCTCCAAGCCCCATTCCAGCCCTTGGACACTTCCAGGGCTTCAGCCAAGAGGTCTCAAATGAGCTCCCTCAGTTTGAGAAGGCACCAGGCAGTTCAGGAGCCCAAATTCCACATCTGGTCAGTGCAGAAGGGAGATGTCCTTCTCGGGTTACGTGGTGTGAGGGAGAAGGAACGAGCTGCTTTCCAGAAGAGGCACCACACACCACATTCAGCTCATTCCGTAAGGAATTCCACTCAGGGAATGCTGTGAGTTCCCACCTCGCTGCTGTGTTGTTAAATTTCCCCATGGAAGCAATCTCAGAGGGAGGGAAGAATTTGTCCTGCACCCCTGGACCTGAGCCCCTGGCAGACACAGGGATCAGCAAAAGGGACAATTTCCACTCTTTCTACTCTTTCTCCTAAGTAGGACAAGAGCATCATCTTGCCAGCAAAATGCTGCAGCTGCTTCCAGGACCTGGTCTGAAACAGAGCACTCTCCTCAATTTTGCATGAATTCCCCTGTCAAATGCCATCCTGCGGGCAGCTCCGCAGGCAGAGGAGCTTTTATGTGAGTTCAGGAGAAATGGGAAGCAAAACTTGCTTGACTGAAAGTCTGAGATTTTAAATTTTTTTCTTTTTTTTCTGCTATGGGGTGTCACCTCCCAGGCTGAACTCTGCAGGCAAAGGGAAGAAGCCAACATGTGCCTGTTGGGGACATTTGCCACTGGGTGACTTTCTCTTCTCTCTTCATTTTCCAGCTGCTGGCTGTCGTTAGAGGGAGGACTCCTCTATGCCTTCGTGGGACCGGCGGCTGCTGTCGTTTTGGTATTTGAGCTTGTCTGAAAGCTTTTTCTTTTTTCCCCCTCTATATCTTATAGCAATTTCCTTGTTCTTTCAACCCAAGAATGCCCCTCTTTATCTCCACTCGTGTTTCGAAGAGCTTCCTCCTTCAGGAATACCGTGCAAAGCCAACAGTTTGGGATGGGGTTGATTCTGAAATGTGATTTACCTCAGCTCTCAGCCTTCCACCTCTGTCCTCTCTGGAGCCCCCTAACACCTGATTCAATGCTTTACCTTGATTTTGCTCTGTCTGGATGGAAGTGCGGGATGATGGTGGAAAACTCTGACATGGACTCCTTCAGAAAATGCTGTTCCTGGTGGCTTTCAGACCAGGCTGTGCCCTCACAGCCAGCTTTGATCCCTGGTCCATCCCAGGCCAGTGCATGTGAGCAGCTTCCTTGTTTGCAGGTGAAATGGAGGTCTTCAAATCAGCGCTAAGGGGGTCCATTCTGACCCCAAAAATTGGCTTTGAATTCAAAGAGATGGCAGGGTTCACGTGGGCATTCCTAAACTCCTGCTCCTGCAGGGTGGGACTCTGTTTTCCTGTCCCATCACCCCTGGCCCCAACACAGCCCCACACCAACCTTGGCCAGTTATTATTTGAGTTTAAGGTGTCGCTCAAGAGGTGACATTCCTTCCCTGCTGCTGAAGCCTCACGGGCCATGAGAAACCTCAGGGCTGAAAGAACCTGAGAACTGCTGCTCCTCCAGGAAACCCCTCCTGCAGCAATTTCCGATGGGTTTAAAACCCCCTCTGAGCCCCCACATCTTCCTGCAGCTTCTCTCCAGCCCAGTGTTTTATCCAGTGGAGGAGCTTTATGCCCTCTGAGGCTCCAGAGCCCTGGAGATTCCCACAGGAATGGGGTTGTTGACACTCACAATTCGTTTTTCAGTTCAGGCTTTTGTTTCGTGCAGTGCCTGGGGGCTGAAATGCCCCGCAGCAGGAGCTTACAGGAGAATAACTCCACAAAAGCTCGGGCTGCCTCTATTCTCAGCGCTGTCACTGCACATCAAACCACCTTGGTGCCGTCGTTTCATCGCGGTGACAAAGAAAAAAGCCAGCAGTGGCCCCTCCTCTGCAAGGAATCCCAACTGGTATGAGTTGAGGCCTTTCATGTGGGGTTGTGACACAGTGATTCGGAGGGAGGAAGCTTTGGTAGTGCCCAGAGTCACTCTGCTGCCTCCAAGCACCTCGTTTTTGTTGTGCCAACAGCAAGGGGAGTGATCCTTCCTTCCCGATTTGGCTTGTGAGGAAAACACGGGAGCTTGCTTCCATTTGGCGGCTCAGTTTTCCCTCACCATCGAGCTGAGGAAAGGAGATGTCCTCACAGAGAGGTCAACGTGTGCAAATGGTGGTTCCTGCAGCTGATAGGGATGGGGAAGGGGTGAATCATCTCTGGGGGTGTCTGGCCCTGATCAGCACCAGGAGAGAGGCCACGCACCCCGTTCAGACTGCCTGACTCATTCCTGGCCAAAGTGACAAATGAATATTGCCCTGCCAGAGACACCAAAGAGCTTGGGGAAGGAGGAGGAGAAGCGTGGAAAGCTTTTTTATAAATGGGAACCTGCAAACAGATGAGCTCAATTATAATACCCCAAAGAGGGTTGGCCTGCAGCTTCAGCAATATTCACACCCCGCAGTCAGGCCACTGGCACTGAACAGCTGCAGGTTTTAAGGATAAAGGGTTGACCTTTATTCTTAAAAACCCTGATCTACCTCAAACACAGAGCTGTGGGAAGCAGTTTTGCTCGCCCAGCTCACGTGGAGCAGCCTGGTGATGGTTGTGTGCAGGCTGAAGGCAGGGAGAGGCTCATGGAATAAAGTCAGGATGGAGTCGTCAGTGGTCAGGTCGTGGATATCTCCAGGAATCTCAGACTTTGGGCTTTGCTTCTGGATGTTATCTCACAGATAAAGAAGTAGAGCTACTTTTCAAGTTGTTAGAAAGATATCCATGTTGTATCCCTGACTGAGTAGAGAAGTGGAGCCAGGATCAGGGCAGGACGTTGATCATGGTGATCAATGGATTGACTGATTTATTTATTAAACCCAGTGCAGAGCTGCCCTTGGTCATCTCCCCTGCTCCATAGCAATGAGGATACACACTTGGGCCGGCCCTAGGAGAGATCCAGCCACACTTCAACCCCACCTTTCCTCCTGCCCAGCTGCACCTTAAGGAAAAGCCTCTCTTGCACTCGCCAGCCTCCTCCACAGTGAAGGATCAGTGATTTCGAAGTGCTCCCTCTCTTTCCAAGCATAACCAGGCTTTGAATTCCTGCTGATCCTTGGCCGTGTCACTGTGCCTGACTTGCCAGTGTTGTTTCTCTTAATCAGCACCATGGTGAACTCTAGAAATGGACTTGCAGCTGTCTACTGACCCAGCAGCTGATGCACGCAAAAATAACCCCAATTTCTGGGATTTTCCATGGATTCCCAGCTGTGGGCTCCACATCAGTGAGCTGGTGAGACCAGCAGAAAGACTGATCAGTTTTTTGAGGATGTCTTAGGCAATTAGGCAGAGGCTTGGTCCCTTCTTTGGGCTCAGGTGACTCTTAGGACCACCTCTGAAGGATCTCTTAAACTCACGAACACGTGAAGTCACATGAATTTATCTCTGAATTTGGCATTATAACATTTCCCTGCAAGCCCCACATGCAAAACAGAATGGACCACAATGTTCTACCACCAGCAGCTGTTCCACTGACAGCAAAACCAGGAGGATGTCACCTTTTTCCACCATCAGGGCCGTGCCTCCACACAGGGGGTGGTGCTCGGAGTCACTAACAGAGGTCTGGATGGGGTTTGTAAAGCAGATGCAGCTGGCAGCAGTGGATGCAGTTGGAAAGGCACAGGGAGGAGTTTGGGGTCACTCTGCAGGATCTCAGCCATGTCCAGCCTGTATTTCAGTGTAGATTTTTATTTTTGGTTGACACAGACATCCCTGCTCTCACCCTGAGGAAAATAGACAAAAGGGCTGCCTGGAATTGTTTTGCCCACTGGTTTTTTCTGGGAAATCTCTGTGCTGTGCCATCTGCAGTATCTCCCAAGACATCCCACCAGAGCAGCTGATGTTTCTACTTGCTCCAGTGCCCCTGCACCTCTTACTTTGAGAGCAGCAGTGGTGTTTCACCAGGAAGGAACTGTGACATCTTGTCTGCATTCTCTTAATGCTGCTGCTGTGGCAGCACAGGCTCCAGAAGGTGCTTTGGGAAGCAGATGGTGTCAGCCCACTGCTCTCCTCCCTACTGGCCACTCTCTGGATTAGCCCAAAAAATTGTTGTTGTGCCTGGAGTTTGCCTTGCTGGACCTCAAGCAACGCTGGGCTTGGAGCAGCCCTGCAGCAATGAGAGATTCCCAGTCTCTCCTGCTCCGTGGTTAAGGGTTGGACTTGATGATCTTGGGGGTTTTTTCCAATCTTAACGATTCTCCAACCTCTTTGATCTGCTGCCAGCTGCATTCTGCTCTGCTGAACTCACTGATGCACGGCCAGGGGAGGTGGGACAGGGGGGACAGGGGACACAAGGGGTGGTGGCCTGCAGAAGTGTGACCTGGCTGTGGGAGGAGCCCTTCTGTGTAAAGGAGTTTGAACTGACCCACTTGAGAACAAAACTTGTGTGTTGTTTCTCTTTTGACAGGTGAACATGGTTATTGGCATTCTGGTTTTTAACAAACTTGTATCCAAAGATGGAATAACAGATAAGAAACTGAAGGAACGGGCAGGGTATGCCTTATCAATACATCTAAGTAAAGAGTGAAAATAAAAACCAAAAACACCCAAGGTTGTGATCAATAACCCGGCAAGGGGTGCAAAAAGAGATTGGGGATGCAAACAAAAAAGCAAAACCAGATTTAAACAAAATGAAAGAAAAAACCACACTTGATTTGGTCTGTTTGCCCTGTCCTTCAGTGCAGCAGGACACCAAATCCAAGAAGCAGCCCTGTGCTGCTGTGGAGGAAGGATAAAAGTTCATCTCTTTGTTAAAATGGCTTCAGCCCAGGCTGATGAATCCTCCCAGAAATGAGGGAGAGCAAAGTGACTCTTGTCACTGACTCCTCGAGACAGCAGCTGGAGCAGGGAGGGACTCGGCACTGCTGAGTGCGGCGCGTGGCAAGAGCTGGGTGACAGAGGGGCCGTGCCTGAAGGCTGGCAGGTGGCTCAGGGACAGCAGAGGTGTGTGGTGGAAGGGAATGGGTTCTGGAGGTCCAGCAGGGAGCAGAGCAGCAGATGGATGCAGTAGGAGAGGTGAGTTAAGAACCGCTGCTGCGAGAAAAAGTTCTGCTGCCCCCTGAGGTTCTTTATCTTCTCCACAGCCTCCGTTCCTAAAACCCAGAGGATTTGTGTTACCTGCTTTCCTTTGGAGTATAAATTTAAGAGCTGACTCCACATTTCTCTCCAGCCTGGTGTCTCCCAGGGGTTGGGCAGGGGCAGCAGCTCCCGGGCAGGGCTCTCTCTTGGGTTCCTTCCAAACTGTTGGCAGTGGCTGTTTTACCATCCAGCAGGATGAGAGCCCCTCTCCTCTTTGTTTCTAGGAAGGAGCCTGCAGCCTGCTCAGATTTTATCCCTGAGCTGAGCCCTGCTCTGAGCAAGGGACAGAAATGGCAGGCTGACACTCAGTCACATCAGATGCCCAGGTCAGCCTGGCTGATGTGTGTTATTTTCCCCTGCCTTTCCTGGCTTGTTGTTGCAGTCAGACAAGCTCTGTCCTCACCTGCTGCTGGGAAGGGCAGGGATCTGCCTTGTGCTCCCGTGTCTCCACGGAAGGAATTTGATTTGTCACTGTGGGTAACAGCTGTCTTCTGGAAGGAAGAAGTTGTTTACAAAGAAATGAGGAGAGCAAGAGATGTTCTGGTTCCTCTGCGTGGCCACAGGCAGAGCCTGAGACCTTTGGAGGCTGGTGGAGAAAGCAACGGATATATGGATATATCCTGTGTGTAAAAGTGGAGGGAGAAGGTCTCCACTGAGTCTCAGAGGGCAGGGGTGGGTAATACAGATGAGGTTTTATATTCCTGGCATTGTGCTATGGAGTAGTTGGGGTGGAAATGGTTTTTACTTGAGTGGTGGAAGCAAAACCCGGGCTAGAGGCAAATTCTTATCCANTGTCTCCACGGAAGGAATTTGATTTGTCACTGTGGGTAACAGCTGTCTTCTGGAAGGAAGAAGTTGTTTACAAAGAAATGAGGAGAGCAAGAGATGTTCTGGTTCCTCTGCGTGGCCACAGGCAGAGCCTGAGACCTTTGGAGGCTGGTGGAGAAAGCAACGGATATATGGATATATCCTGTGTGTAAAAGTGGAGGGAGAAGGTCTCCACTGAGTCTCAGAGGGCAGGGGTGGGTGATACAGATGAGGTTTTATATTCCTGGCATTGTGCTATGGAGTAGTTGGGGTGGAAATGGTTTTTACTTGAGTGGTGGAGGCAAAACCCGGGCTAGAGGCAAATTCTTACCCAGCACCTCAAATCCTGGGATCAGTTTTGGGCCCCTCACTCCAGGAAAGACCTTGAGGGGCTGGAGCGTGTCCAGAGAAGGGGACAGAGTTGGGGAAGGGTCTGGAGCACCAGGAGCAGCTGAGGGAGCTGGGGGGGCTCAACCTGGAGAAAAGAAGGCTCAGGTGAGACCTCATCACTCTCTCCAACTCCCTGAAACAGGGAATGGTGTGGTGAGGATGGGGGCTGGAATCTCCTCCCAGGTAACAAGTGACAGGACAAGGGGAAATGGCCTCAAGTTGCACCAGGGAAGGTTCAGGTTGGATATGAGGAAAAATTTCATCCCTGAAAGGATGACCAGGCTTTGGAACAGGCTGCCCAGGGCAGTGGTGGAGTCACCATCCCTGGAAGAGCTCAAAAAACGAGTGGACCTGGCACTTTGTGACAGAGTTTAGTGGCCGTGGAGGGGTTTGGCCAAAGGTTGGACTCGATCTTGGAGGTCTTTCCCAACCTTAACGATTCTGTGGGAAACACAGGGACCTGTTCAGGCTCATGTTTTGTCAGCAGTGTTGTCTGTGGTCCCTGGGTGCAGCAAAGGAGAATTTTGGTGCCTGAGCAGGGCCATGACCGTAATAACAAGGAGATTTGGACAATCAGAGATATCAGCTGCTACCGGGTTGAAAAATATGTGAAGAAATGACCTTGGTGCATTGCTTTTGAGCAGCTGCCACCAAGCAAGTGCTTCATTCTGGATGATGCCTTCTTGACAAAGAGAGAACTCAAGGAAACACCCAGGCTGCCAGGCAGGGTCTGGAGCAGGATAATTGCACTTGAAAGTCAGCGCTGCAATAAATGGTTTATTGGATTAGCAAAGCAGCGACTCGCTGCCTCTCAGTCTCTCCCTCCCTAATCCAAACATGGAATGACCTTATTTAACACACAGCAGCTGGTTATTGATCACACCCAGAGCTGGGCTTTAAAAACAAAACCTGCGAGGCAACGAAACAAAAAAAAACCAAACAAAAAAAAGTCATTTTTCTGATGTTCTTTGTTTTTTCTTTCTTTTCTCTTTTTTCCCCCCTTCTTTCGTGTCCGTGTGTGTGTGTGCAGCACTTTTAAGCCTTCTCTGTGCTCGGTGGTTTTGTTCTCCCTTCCCAAGTGCCCCTGCTGAGAGTGTGGGAGCACTTTTGAGAGCCCTGGTGCCCCTTTCCCTTTAGTTCTCGGCTTCTGGCCTGGGCTTGGGAACCGTGTTGGAAGGTAGATCTGAAGAAAATCAGAACGAGTAACGGCCTCGGAGATGTTTGGATCTGAGATGGTCTAAAGAAACGTTGTGTTTTCCTTTAGCAGAGGCAAGAAGTATGGTTCAGTGTTGCAAAAACAAATTTAAAATGGGTGAAAAAAAATCCCCCAAAATAGGGAAAAGTAGGGCTGTTGGATATAAAGAGGAGCCCAGCACACACTCCACAGATTGGTTGTCACAAATTTGTCAGTGCCAACAGTTTTCATGAAATAATACCTGAGATACAGTAATTTTGCCCCTGTACTTAGCAGTGGAAATCGCTGTGATTATTGTTGTCACCTCTGTCAGAAAATGAGGATTTTCTAATGGCAGTGACTTTACAGGTGGATCACCAAACCAGGCTGTAGAGAATGGGGTGTGGATACCTGGAGAGCTGGAGAAAGGCCACAGCTGCCCCAAAACCCATCTGGGAATGGGAAAAAACCATCCCAGCAGAACTGGTCTCTGTTGGTGGCCAACTCCACCACCAGTGTTTGCGCTCTGTTGAAGGGAGTGCTCCCAAAAAATCGAATATTTTAGTGTCAGGAGCCTTTAAAATGAATTTTAAATGTATTCAGCCAGCGTTTATTCCAGCAGCATTTGTGTGCTCATGCAGGCAGGGAGGAAGAATGAGACCATAGGGGATATTTAGGCTAATTTTAACTTTAAGAGTTAAACTTTGAGAGTTTAATCTCCCTGGGCTTCCTCTGTGACCCCTGGGGAGAGACAGAAGCCTTGTCCCCCCTTGAGGACCTTTCCTTTTATCTCTGTTGGCCACAGAAGCCACCCAAGAAGAGTTTGCCCCAAAATCTTGTGTGAAATAATTTCTGTGCAGGTGTCCTGATGGGGTGGAACAGAGCTGGACTGTCAGAGTTTAGAGAGAAGGGAGTGATTGGGAAGATAACAACTCCATTAAGACAGGAAGGGATTGGAACTGCCCTTCCTCTGGGAATGCTTCCTGCTGGAAGCAGTGCTCCTGCTCTTGGGGCTGTGGATGGTGGGAAGCACTGCTCAACAAAAGGTAGCAAAGTCCAGGCTCCAGTGAACACACCAGATGAGCCCATGAGCTGTTTGTGGATGTTTAGGAAGCAGAAAAAGCTAAATTGAGTGAAGGCATTATTCACTGTGATTATTAATTAGCTCTCCTTTCATATGCACAGGCGCCAATCTAAACCTGCTACGGAAATTCAATATATTAACAACCTCATGCCCCCGACCAGAACGAATTAGGAGATAAATGGATCCACATCTGTGCCCACTGCTTGCAACTTTCTGCATAAACACACCCAACAGCAGCTACAGTTGTGTGTTACAGTGGCCTTTTGGCCAGCTCTCTGTGGTTCAGTGTCATTCATGTTTTTTCTGGTACAGTTTTCCATCAAATTCCTCAAGTCAATCTACTTTTTTCTTTTTGCTGCCTATCTCTGCCTCTCTCTGTCTCTCTGCTTATCTGTTCTTTGTAGCTTATAGATTTGGGGATAAGCTGTCTTTTTAATTTTATTTTTTTTTAAGGGTCGTGCACCTAATGCCTCTCCAGACCCACTTTATCTTTGATTCAGCCGTTGTCCTCTGGGGATTTACACCATCCTTCCTGGAAAATATTTATTTATGGGCACAGGAGCTAATTTCCTCTGTGCCTGAAAGCTTCTGTGGGATCCCTTAGTCATTAATCTGGACAGGAATGATGACTTATGTCACTGTAATTAATGAAAAGACCAATCAATAGCCGCTTGAGAGTGGCCCACCGGGCCCACTGCTGCTGCTGTGTTGGTGCTCATCAGGCCCTCTTTTTTGCAGTGAGACTGAACAGAGAGCCACCAAAGCTAAGGAAGGATCTGTGGAGTCCCCTGATCTCTCTCCCAGGCGGGGCAGGGCCGTAAAACCCCTCCTGGCTGGGGCAAACCTCCCTCAGCAGCATCCCCAGGGACGACAGACCCGCTGTCCTCTGGCAGGGATTTCGTGTCTTCTCTGACGCCAGGCACTGCAGGAAGGGCTGGGGGATGTTCTGCAGACTCCTTCCCGTTCTCCAGCCCAGATCTGGTGTGGGTGTGGATCTGTGCAGGCCTGGGAGTGCACACAACCAGCAGATTCTGGGAAGAAACAGGGCCAGTGCCAAGCTAATGTGGCTGCTGGGCTCCTGAAGAAAAGCTGGATGTGAGTGGGTTCCCACACATCAGCTGCTAAGAATCCCCAGGATGTGCTTTAGCAGATCCCTCATGCCAGCAGCCCTCAGTGGGCTGGTCCTGTGGTTGGTCCCATCCAGAAAAAGTGGGAGTGACAGTTGGGAATAATTCTCAGGGTTTATCCCAAAGATGTTTTCAGGTGGGATTAATTCTCAGGGTTCATCCCAAAGATGTTTTCAGCTCTGGAACAGGATTTGAGAGAAGGAATCTGATGTGATGCCTTGAGAGGCTACCTAGAAATAGAGACTAAACAGGAATAAGGGAATAAAGGTGGGTATTTATTTGAAAGGCTTTCAAAGGTGCACCCTGGGAGCCAAAGGCTACTGCCAAGATGGACCCCAAGACGGACAATGAGTCACAAGTTCTTCACACTTTTATAGGTTTGGTCCATTTGCATATCAGATTTAATTCTCCAATTAAAACTTCAGTTAATGATGTAATTTCCCCAAGCTCACCCCCCTTCCAAGATGCTGGTTTACACATTTTCAGGCCCAGGACAGCCTGGGTGTCCTTGGAGAGCAGGCCCAGAGAGGTTTGTTATGTCCAGAGAACAGAAGTCAGCAGGCTACAAGAAACTCCAGAGTTACACACGGGGCAATACAGGATTCGAAAAATATAAGAGTTAAAACCTGAGGCATCATCAGAAGCAGTCAGCCAGTCCAGTTCCTTTCAGGGCAAGCTGGGGGTCTGAGGAAACACCCAAGCTCAGGATTAACTTCAGGACATAAAAGAGTCCCATCCTTCATCAGGGATGAAGCAACCAAAGAGTGGCCTCTGTCCTGGTCTCACCAGCTCCCAGTCAGAGAAAATAAGTGAAAATATCCCTTTAGGACAAGATAAGCAGGCACAGCCCCCACAGCCCTACTTCTTGCCTTCTACTGCACAACCCTGCCACCTTTTTTGTATTGGAGCAAAAAGGCCAGGAGGGAAAAGAGCGATTTCTCCAAAAAAAAAAAAAAAACCCAAACAAACGAAAAACCCAAACAAAAAGAAGGCGGTAGAGACTGGGAGAGCAGGTTTCTCTTCCGTGGGTGCCAGAGAGAGACACCCTGAATCTGGCAAAACGTTCACCAACACAGTTCCACCCTCTCCAGAGGCACCAGCAAGTCTCTGAGTTGTCCATTCCCCCCATCCCCCGCATCTGGAGTGGTACAGATGAGAGAGTTTTTAATTCCTGCCTGTCTTTCATTTCTGTTCCCAAACTGGGTATGGTTGGTTGGTTCCCTTTTCTCCTTCCTTTCTTTTTGGCTTCTCTTTCCCTTTCCTTTCGACGTTTGTGCTCATGAGCGAAGTGTTTTGTTTTGTTTCAGTCTTTTGGTTTTAATTGCAGTCAGATGGCAGTGCCCCTTTACGGCATGACGCTCAAATGTTCCAAGTGTGGAGTAGTTTCTTCTGCTGAAGTTTCGGCCACAGCCACCAGTAACGCCATGTTAGTTCCTCTAATTTCAACTTCTTTTCTTTCTTTCTTTCCACCTTCTTTTTTTTTTTTTTTTTTTTTTTTTAATTTTTTTTTTTCTTAAATTTCGTTTTGATTTTCGCTTTTCAGTTCGTTTTTTTGTTTCCCTCTTCCATTTCCCTGCACTCACCAGCCCGTGTTTGTTTTCTCTCCCCATGTCCCTGCCCACCTCCCCGACATCCCCCAGCTCTCCCTGACCTCATTCTGTGGGCCATGAGTAGCGCAGGGCTCCTGCAACACCCCTGGAGCTGATGGGCTGGATCCTGAAAAGCGCTTTTTGACATGCCTAGATTTCAGATTTAAGCATGTGAGCAGCCCATGGAAGACAAAGGGACTCTGCATTTGTTGCAAGCTGTTCGTTTAATGCCCTGGTCTTGGAGTTCCAGACTTAAAGATGTGATTCCCGCTAATTCTGGTGGTAGACAGGGACTCCAAAATCCAGCTTTTGCTTGAGTGTTTTCCTCCAGAGGCTGCAGAGCACTGAGTGTGGTTTAAGTGAGCTGGTGAATCACTTCTAAGTGGGTTTTTTCTCCTCTTATGAAATGCCAAAGTTAAGTTTAATACCTCGTAGGCCTGCAGGTCTGATTTGATAAGTGTTGACTGCCTCTTTTGGACCCCTGAAAGCACTTGGAATTAATTCTCCAAATCTTAAAGCGTTTCATAGCTCTGAGTTACAAAAGTCAAATGCTGTTAAATCTCTTCTGAGATGCTGCTGGAGTTAGCTTAAAAAAAAAGAAAATTAAAAAAAAAAATAATGCCAGAGCTTTGTTCTGCTGGAGAAATTGTTGCCATTTATGTGGTTGGCTTTCTTCCCACAGGTTAGGGTTGGAGGGAGAGCGAGGAGGGAAGGTTTGTCTTTCTTCCTTCCCTTTTGCAAATTTTATTATCTGTATCACACGGAAGTGATGCTGCACTTTGGTTTTGATGTCTAAATTAATACATGCAAAACGTGTGAAGGAAACAGTCTCAGATCCTTCGCAGTTCGAAAATTCCTTCCTTTAATTAATCTAAACTAAAAGAGGCAGCCGAGTGCCAGATCTCAAAATGTAGAAAGATAAAAGAAAATCAAAACTCAGGAGCACCTGGAAGGTGTCCCTGCTCATGGCAGGGGGTTGGAACAAGATGTTCTTTAAGGCCCCTTCTAACCCAAACCATTCTGTGATTCTGTGGTTTTCTCAGTGAAGCGAAAAACTGAACAAAATCTGATTTATTTTTCATTGCTAAGGTCATTTACTCACCTTTTGCAGCAGTGCCCAGCTGAGATGGTGAGATGGAATCAGTCCAGACACGTGTACCACAAGTCTGGAATGAGCAGCTCGCTGCTTTTTGGATTCCTGTAACTGCAGAGGAATGTTAAACCAGCAGAAGATTTACTATTAATAAATTAGACTCTTAAATAGAAGAGGCTTTCTGTTCATAGCAAATTAATTTTAAAAGTTAAACAGTCTCCGGTCCCTCTCCAATAGTGTCTGACATTGGTCTGTGATAAATCACAAATTCTGATTCATCTCCAAATCAGGAGAAAAAAAGGGATGTGAAAGCCAGATCTCCTATTCATCCTGCTTCTCTAATTTAAGTGGATTGATAGAAATTGGAGGATTTTTTAATGTTTTGTTTCCCAGCAGATTGGGTACCTCAGATGACAGGGTCCAGTATTGATCTTGTTGTTTGTCCTCAAGTGTCCCGTGCTCTTCTCCTTGCAAAGGGAACACTGAGGAACACACAAATAATTTCACTCATTTCCCCTTGTCCTCCACTTCATCCCACAGCTGAACTATTCCTGCTTTTCCTCCTCCAAATTTATTGTAAATGAGGTTTTCCAAAAGGCCAGGCCCTGATTATGCTTCGTGCCATTGCCACCCTTCTGCTGGGCTCCATCCCCCCAGACCTTGGAGCAGCTTTGCCGTTCAGTTTTGGAGTCTTGAAAATGTGGATGAAATGCCATGAGGGTTCCTGGCTCCTCTCTGGCCTGGGCTGAGCCCTAAATTTTTGGTGGAGAGCACATCAAGGGTGTTCCTGCCTTGTTCCTGCCGGGTTGCTCATGCCCTTTCCAGCTTCCCTCTCATGGGTTCCAAAGGTTTTCTGGGATAGCACGGAATGAGAAATGGATCCTTTAGCCCGTTTTTCTTGGCTTTTGGTAATTTTTGTGGTGATACCGGTGGTCAGATAAGGGGATGTGTAAGGGAGGGAAAACAGAGTGAGCTGATGGGAGAGAAAAGTGACAGAAGTGGAAAAACAAGTACTGGAAATAGTGATTTCTTGACCTGGGAGTGAAAAATGGAAATCTTTGGATGTCTATGACCTTTTAGGGGTTAGCTGGACTTGACAGGTGTGGGTCATATAAATCCTTCCCTTTAGGCTGTGCTGAAGAAGATGCTGAGCAGGTTTTGCCATAGGAAGACACCTCTGTTCCCACATTTCCTCCCATTTATTGCTGCCTGTAGGACACCCTCAGCCTGTGACATGTTGCTTTATAGTTAATTTGTCTTTTATACCTGTGAAAATTATTTTATCTGAGATGGAAATTGTATCTCAGGGGATTGGCTTTTCTTGGTACTTGCTGTGAATGAGGGAATCCACTGGAGATACCAGGGAGTGCTGAGGGATGGATGGATGGAGGGATGGA
>VZRO01002176.1:264953-296180 GCA_013397915.1 Daphoenositta chrysoptera | reverse complement strand
TGGATGGATGGATGGATGGATGGATGGATGGATAGATGCATGAATGGATGGATGGATTCAGGGATGGATGGATGGAAGTTGATGTCCCACACCTGGAAGTGTCCAAGGCCAGGTTGAACAGAGCTCTGAGCAACCTGATCTAGTGGAAGGTGTCCCTGCCCATGGCAGGGAGTGGAACTGGAAGATTTTAAGGTCCCTTTCAACCCCAAACATTTCATGATTTTATGAATTCCTGCCAAGCAGCTCATTAGAAATCTGGACTCTCAGGTTCTGACCAGTGGGAAGAGATTGGCCCACGATGAAACCCTGGCACAGTGTATTTTTCCAGGCACCCCACCCAAGAGCCAATATCAGGGGTTCTTCATGACCCTTATCATCATCCCTCTTAAATCCTTAGGAATTCACATGTCAAATCTCCCATCTATGGGTTTTGCCCTTTTTTTTGGCCCAATATCCTTTTAGGGAGCCTTAGATGTCAATTTTTCTGCCTGAATTGTAATTCCAGCATTAATGTGAATCAATACTTCCATGCATGGCTGGTTTTAGGAAGGAGACTTTTCCTCAGGAGAGTGTTGTCCTCATGGTTCAAGGAATTTGAAATCCTGTCCTTACCTGGGGATAAACCTGGATCCTGCAAGTCCTTGTTGGACTCTCAGAGAACACCTTCCTTTGTTAAAGGTGAATAATGAAGAAGTCTGGTCCCACCTGCCTGTCTCATGTGTCATAAAATCATCACAGAATGGGTTGGGTTGTGTTGGGAGGGACCCTAAAGTTCATCTCATTCCAACCCCCCCACTATGAACACCTTCCACCAGATCAGGCTGCTCAGGGCACCTCAGAGGCATTTGATTTCCTGTTCCCCTAATTTTATTATTTGTATTGCAGCTACTGGGAGTAGAATCATCTTTTTGGAAAAGATAGAAATCATAGCAGGTATTTCTTTCTTCCCTGAGTGTGGGAAGAGCAAGCAGAGTTCCCCCTCTTTTCTAGTGCCAGGTTTCCTGTCTTGGTTATATGGGCATTGAGTTACAGGGGTTTGCTCTGAAAGTGTCCCTTAAAATTGGGAAAACACTCTTGCTTTTGGGAGGATCCGTGTTTAAGTGTTTAAAAAGCCTTTAAAGCCAGGTTGGACAGAGCTGTGAGCAGCCTGGTCTAGTGAAAAGTGTCTCTACCCGTGGCAGTGGGGTGGAATTAGATGATTTTTAAGGTCCCTTCCAGCCCAAACCATTCCATGATTCTGTAACTCTGTGAATACAAGTCAGAGGAGCAGAAAAGCACTAGAAAATAAATAAAGCACATCCCTGTACTGTGATTTTCCTGCAGCAGAACCACTGGCGTGTGAGGAGCCATCCATTATGTGTAGAGTCCAATTCCCTTCTCAGAGCTCCTCTCCAGGAGCAGTTTTTGAATTATAAAGTCATTTTTTTTCCTTCTGCTGCTTCTTTAACTTATGTTGCCGCTGCTCTGTCAGGGTTGAGTAATGACAGGAATTGATCACTTTGCCCTTTCTAATGGCCCTTTATGTCTTTATTGGCATGTCCTGTGTGTCCCCCTGCACTCGCCTTTTCTCAGGGTGCAGGGCTCTTCATCTTTCCTCATGCAGATCTTTATCTCCAAACCCATTCTTTTTGCTCTTTCCATTGCTTTCCTCTAAGTGCAATCCCTTTATTCTGCTTCTTTTGCAAAGACAAAGACTCTCAGTGCTTCCAGCTACAGAAAGAACAAAACCACAGCTGGATTTTGGCATTTTTGGCCAAATCCTTGCTGCCAGGGCAGGGTCTGCTGTGTGATTTCATAAGGCTGAGTGCTTCCCATGGTAGATCCCATGTTCTAGAGCATGTTAGGAGTGGCTGAGGGAGCTGGGATTTTTTATCCTGCAGAAAAGGAGGATTGGGAGGACCTTATCACTCCCTGAAAGGAGGTTGGAGCCAGGTTGGAGTTGGGCTCTTCTATCAAGCAGTAGAATGAAAGGAAATGGCCTCAAGTTGCACCAGGGGACGTTCAGGTTGGATATGGGGGAAAATTTCTCCACTGAAAGGATGGCCAGGCATTGGAACAGGCTGCTCAGGAAGGTGGTGGAGTCCCATCCCTGGAGGGATGTAAAAGTTGTGTAGATGTGGCCCTTGGGGACATGGTTTAGTGTTGGATTTTGCAGTGCTGGGACAAGAGTTGGACTCGATCTTCGAGGCCTTTTCCAGCCTCAGTGATTCTGTGACGAAGCTGAGGACGGTGCCAAAGTGTGGCCACGCTGTCACACGTCCTCGCAGTGAAGTCTGGTGGCACTGTGGCAATGCCAGATCCCAAATTATCCCCCGTCCTCTGCACCACAGCTGTGGTGGGGAGGGAAAACGTGACACCACAGCTGTGGTGGGGAGGGGAAATGTGACACCACAGCTGTCCTGCTGAGTGACACTGAGATGTCAGGGTTGATGCCTTGAGAGGCTACCTAGAAACAGAGCCTAGACAGGAATAAGGGAATAAAGGTCGGTATTTATTGGAAAGGCCTTCAAAGGTGCACCCTGGGGAGCCAAGGGCTCCAAGCTGGACCCCAAGCTGGACCCCAAGGTGGACAACGAGTCACGAGTTCCCCACACCTTTATAGGTTTGGTTCATTTGCATATCAGCATAAATTCACCAATTAAAACTTTAGCTAATGATGTAATTTCCCCTCAGCTTCCCCCCTTTAGAGGCTTTGAGCCTGGGACAGTCTGGGTGTCCTTGGAGAGCAAACCCAGAGAGGTTTTGTTATGTCCATCTCAGCATGAGAGAACAGCAGCTCACAGGCTACAGGGCACTGCAGAGTTACACACCAAGCAACACAGGACTTGAAAAATATAAGAGTTAAAACCTAAGGCATCAGGGTCACCACACCACAAACCAGCATCCTGCTTCCAGAACACCCTGTGATGCTCTTCCCTGGGTGCTGCTGTCACTTATCCTAAGGGTTGTCGTAAATGGGATAAATAAGAGGATCTGCCAGCTACATCCTTTGTCCCAGGCAAGAGGAATCATGGATTTATTGATCATGGCTAATCCATGAAAAGCCATTAGGTGGTCACGATGTCGTTGTATAATGATTGATCGTTTCGTATCACCTCTCGTGATAAGCACCCTAATGTGATGTTTCTTAGATCCTATAAGTAATTCTGGGATTTTTTAAGGATTCACTGTGCCTCCTAAAAAAGGGACAGGTGGGAAGGTGGCAGAAATGTGAGTCCTGCTATGAATTCAGCTCACAGCAAGTAGAATTAAGGGCAGTCTCACAGAAAACTCACTTATCTTCCCATGAGAATCCACCTGGAATTCCAGTCTTTACCTGATTTCTTTAATGGAGCTTTTAATTCGGAGTTTAATATTTCAAAAATCTAAGCAGAGCCCTGCAAGTGAAATTAGAGTAAGTTCCATTTCCTGTGACCTCTTGCCATCTGCTGCCTGAGAACAAAGATGATGCATTTAAGTGGCAAGCAGCATTTCCATCAGTTTTTTAAGGGATGAATGCTGTTGAGAAGGCATCTGGAAGGTGAATCACAAAGAGAGCGGAACTGTGAGCTGGTGTAAGTCAGCACAACTCGGGAAAATCCTGATTTGCTCCAGCTGAATATGTGGTCATCAGCTGAGCTGGAAGGGCAGATGATGTTTTCATCATCTGGTTGGAAGGGCAGAGCAAATTGACTCAATTCCTTCTTAAAGCAGGTTTTGAAGCCAGTAGATTAAAATCTGACCATTTGCTGAAGAAAAACTTAATTTACATATAATTTACCTTCTCAGCAGCATCCCTTACCACCCCAAATCCACTTCTGAATCTTGGCTCCAAATCCAGATCATTGTCTTTATGAGTCTGCAGATCTTTTCAGGAGTGGAAAACCCACCCAGATTTAGATGTTTGGTTCAGACCTGGCTCAGATCCATCCTCAGGTGTGGTTGCCAGGTTTCCTGGTGCACACTGGTGGCAGGAGCATCCACAGAATGGGTGCACCCAGAGTGTTCTGGAAGACCAGATAATTCCAGGAAGCGGAGTTGACTCTTAGTGACTTTTTCCAGCAGCTTTTATTGAATTTGACAGTTTCCCCTTGCTGCTGGAATTACTTCATCCCCTCAGCCATGTTGTGTTTGCTGATACTTGCATGAAAGGCATGTGTAGAGAGGTTCCTTATTAATCAAATCTTTCCATTTGACCTCTCTGGTTTTTTCCTTCATGCACTTGCTGCTTAGCCAGATTTACGAAGGCACCACTACAAATGACAGCAAAGAGGGATTTCAGTGTAATGAGGCCGATTTCAGAGAACTGGAATAAGTAATTTCTGTTTAGGAGTTGTTTGGTTGAGGGCTGTCTGGTGGCTTTTTGGGTATTTTTGTAATAATAGTTTGAAATCATAGTTCATATTGGGCATTAAGGAACAGTATTTGCCATCCAAGATAAAATTACAAGGTATCAGATTATGTCATGGCCTTTACCTTACTCCGAGGTCACATAGTGCTTGTTCTAATTAAAAAGAAGAAAAATTCCATTTCTCTGCTTCCTTAGGTAAATTACATTCCTTAATAATACCATGAAGGAACACATCCGAGTGTGGGCAGGCTGTAGGAATATTTGCAATCAGGGTCTCATTCTGACTATAAAAATAAACTGTCACTTCAGTGTGTGGTCATTGCAGAACTGATGTAACAATCCTTGAAAAACCCTTAATGAAGCCAGGGCGTTCTATCCTGATGTCCAAACTCCAGCTTTGTTCAGGGAAAACTCTCCCTGGGGTCTGTGAGGTAACCAGCAAGTAAACATTAAACCCTTGGTCATAGATCAGGAAATGGTAAGCAAGTCCCATGTAAGTACTGCAAAACGTGTGTCACGGTATCTGTCCTGTAATTTCTTGTCTTGCCTGTATTTGTTTGTATTTGGAGATTTTCTTGTAGCTCCACTTGTTATTCGAGGTCTGCTCTGGTTTGTTAGGTAAAAGCCCACAGAGAAATTCTCCTCATATTCTTGGTGCCAAATATAAGGGATGAGTGACAACCTAAAAGTCTCCCTAGTCAGCTGTTAAAATTGTTTGGGATCTTTTTTTTCGGTTGGAGAGATGGATGCCTAAAGAGTCCCTGGGAAAAGAGCTGCATTCCCATTTGCAGGGCCATCATTCACAGCTAAAGTGGAGATTCCTGGGGCAGCACTTCCATCACAGAAAACTCGTTTTGTCCGGTTTTCTGTCTTGTGAATGGAGATGTGGCTTGAATCTCAAGTTAATGTCCACCCAGGAATAAACATCCTTACAAGAATTGTCAAACATGGAACAAAAGGCTTTTTTTTCCTCCAAAGCATCAGCTGGGGGAGATCGCATGAGAAAGCAGAAAATTTTCTGACCACAGGGAAATCAGGTCAGGTTTTAGTTCCCAGTGTTGCAGGGACCATCAGCTGTAGAGCACAGGAGCAATACAAATATTCCAGTCTGCACAGCAGCTCTCTGCTTGTCCGTTCGAGTCACTCGAGAGCGTGACACGTCCCAGTGTTGGTGTCTTCCATGTGCTGTGGAAGTCCTCAAGTGTCTGTGACCCGAGTGCCGACAGCCATCGTGACAGACCAGTCTCTGCTGCAACTGTTCCCCTTCCCCCTGGCAACCTGCAGTGATTGTATTTTGTCTCCTTCCCTCGGGAAAAGCCGCGGCGGTGGATTCGGGAAGGGCATGGCAGGGGGAGGGAGGGATCTGCATCCTTCCTCCCCACCTCCGGTTTTATGCATGACTGCACCATCGGGAAGTTGTCCCCCCTTTTTGGGCAGCGTGAGTGTGCAAAGCCTCCTCCTGCTTCCCGGGGAGAGGGGCTCAGGAAAGGTCTCCCGCACCGAGGCGCTGGCTGGAGAAATCTGCAGCCCGGCGGGGTCGGGAGGCTGAATTTGCGTCCCACCTGGAAGTGGGGGAGGTGGAGCTGAGCTCTCTTTCCCTCTCCCTTGACAGGGCGTCCCTCTGGAGCTCCTGCGTGGTCCTTCCCCTGCTGGCTCTCACCTGGATGTCCGCAGTCCTGGCCATCACCGACCGGCGCTCGGCGCTTTTCCAGATCCTTTTTGCCGTCTTCGACTCCTTGGAGGGATTTGTCATCGTGATGGTCCACTGCATCCTCAGGCGGGAGGTGAGAGGGACGAGGCGTTATCTTCTATATAATCAACGTTATTTCCCATAAAAACCACCTGGAAGAGTGTCCAGCCAGCCTGGTGACTTCACCATACCCTATAAATTTTGTCTTTGGGGAGATGATGACCACAAAAATGGCCGTGACATTGGGAAGGAGGGGTGAATCAAGGTGGAATTCGGTGGGCAGCCTGAGATGGGATAACACGTCAGGCTTTGCATGTTTACCACCAAAATTGACATTTCCGGAATGTTCACACCCCACCTCCAAAAATGCCACATTAAAGAAGCCATTTGTTTGACTTCAAGAGAGGCAAAACGCACTGAGATTTACAGGATGAAATCTGTGCTGGCATTAACACCTTGATATCCCAGCTAGGAAGTACAGCCAGCAACAATCAAGCAAGGAAATTGAGGAAATTCTCTTCAGCTTCCCTGTAGAGATATAAAATAGTGAATTATATGAGGGAAGAAGAGGAGGAATCTTTTATGTTTCTTTTATTCTTTTCATCCTACTGAGTGGAGAGACTATTAATAACAGAGACAGGAAGGGGCTTTTTTTTCAATATTCATTTTATCTTCTTACAGTTCTTTTAAATTAAGTAAAACAGATTAATTTCTTATGTCAGGCCAATGAAATCAATGGAATTACACCACTGGCTTGGCTGAGACTCCTTCCACTAATTGCATTATGAATACGAGCCTGCATTTAACTCCCGTTGCAGTCACCGGGATTTTTGTTTTTTCCAATTATTTCAGTGAGTTTGGGATCAGATTTACGTTACAGGATCATGAGCAGACTTTGTAGACACCACTCCAGTGATTAATGCAGGAGCATCCGTTGTAAACATATTGCGAGCTGCAAAATAAAGGACATTTTTATTCCTCACTGTATAAATCAAGCAAATAGAAGCGACCTAAGCAGTGACCCAGGATTGCTGGAAAACCTTTAGAGTTGCTCTTCAGCGTGTGAAATATGTAACACATAAAGCACGTGGAGGAAATGCCTGGATGCTGCTCGAGCAGGGTCCGTGTCCTTTTGATCTAACGAGGGCTATTTTTATTTCTGATTTCAGCAGAATTTCATGAGGTTTGGCCAGGCTGACTCTGACCTTTGCCCATCTGTTCCTGCAGGTCCAGGATGCTGTGAAGTGCCGGGTTGTGGATCGCCAGGAGGAAGGGAACGGAGACTCAGGGGGGTCATTTCAGAACGGACACGCTCAGCTGATGGTAGGGAAAACTCCCACTTCCCCTGTTATCAGGGATTTCAACTCATAACTGATAAGCACAGGGCTCTGTCCACCACAGATCCTGAAATCACCGCTCTTATTTCCTTTAAACTTCTTCCTTGAGCAAACACGGCGCTTAAAATAGACATTTTCACACAAATCTGGGGTGTTGCATTGTCATTTTAAGGCTCTGAAACTTGCACACCAGGTTTCGCAGACATCTTGGTGAGATCCTTTCTTTCTCAGAAAAATAAAGAGCCAAAATAAACCTCCCAGATCTTCCAGACCTTTTTATCCCCATCAAGCTGCCTTGTCCTGGCTGGAGCTAGGAAGTAATAGTTTAATACTGTTTCAATCACAATGTGTGGGGTTATTATCATAAAAATGCTGTCTCAGAGGGATTTTTTTCTCTCAAAAGCACACTTTATTTCGCTGGGGATAGTTTAAGCTCTGTAAATCGTGGTCCTGTTGTGCAAGTCCTTTAAAAACAGTACAGGAATAAACTGTGGGGCTTTGTCCTGCATCACTGTTGTGATGTAGTTGTTGCAAGAAACATTAAATTTCTGAGCTTAAGATAAAGATATCAGGAGAATCAGAGGATTTGAGCAACTTCCAACAGCTCCTGGTTAATATTAGAACTACAGCACAACCCAGTGATGGTTTTTTCCAGTCACTCCTGTGCTGAGCAGTTTGTGCTTGGGTGCCAGGCCTCATTTCAAGCAGCACAATCTTGGAGCCAAGACATCAGGAGAGGTTTAATTCCACCACACCTCGGTGGTGTTTGCTAAAAACAGGAGCCTCATTTCTCATTTAAATGCGGAGTCTTCTCATTTTCAGCCAGGTTCTCGCTCTGGTTAATTGTGGTTAATTAGAGAGCCCCTTGCACGCCTGGTGCTTTGGCTTCTCCAATAATAGACACCATAATCACACCCAATCTCAATCTTCCTTTCCCTAAATTAACACCCAGAGCTTTTTTATTCTCCCTCTGTAAATCATGTGCCTTCAAATTATTTATTTAACTTCAGATTCTCAGCGTCCTGAAGAAAAATGTGGGTCCTGTATTTCTCAGTCTGCTGCCGCCATCTCGAGTTCCAGGGTTTTGTATCTCTGTACAACTCCACATTTTCCATTCGTTATCAGCCACCTTGCAAAATTCTGTGTCAGCCACAAGTTTTTTAGCAGTGTTGCATCTCCTCCCGCGCTGCTGATGGGTGTGTGGAGGAGCTGGGAGCTTGCAATCACTTTCCTCACATTCCAGCCCAAAAAGCTGCACAATCTGGCTGTGAGTGATGACTCCTCACTGATATTTTTAGAGGGGCACAATGTTATTTTGTTGTAAAATCACCAGAGAAATCAAAATACAGCATTTTTGCTGTTACCTTTTCCATTAATCTCCAAATCTGCCCAACTAGTGAAAAGGAGCTTAGCTGAGTAGAACTGTTCTCCCCACAAAATCGTGTTGCCTGGTATTAAATATAAACCTGGCTTTCATTTATTTATCAGCAGAACTAGTGCAGGCTGTTCAGCTGCATTTTTCTGGAACTCCTATCATGAAAATGAGATTATATTTTTCTGTGTCATCCCATTTGCCCGTTCGAATGTTCGTTCAGTCCTATTTCTCTTCTGTTCTTTTCAGATTTGTGTGATATCCCAAAGAATTTACTGGAAAATTAACATTGGGAAGGTTGAGAGAGTTCAGAAACTCTTAGCACTCAACCTGCTAATGTTAAAGTGTTTATCCCAGGGGGATGGCGATTTTTCCCACATTCTTCTCAGCAGTCAAATGGATTTCATTCCATCACATTAATACAATTATGTTAAGCGTCTTTTTGAAATGATACCAGAAATAATCAGTGAACTCTTCTACCTTTTGCCAGTCTGCAGCTTTCCCATTACTCCATGAAAGCTCACGGCCCGCTGTGACTCAGTTTATCCAGTTCTTTGAAATGTTATCTGCTCAAAGCTTCAGAAAAAGGATTAACTCCTACTGGGAGAAGAAAGGAGTTCCCTTTGGCTGTGCAGACCACTTGAAAAAGTTATTCAGCCTTTGTGCCTGAGGGAGCCATTGATTTTGTACGTTAAGAGCTTCAGAAGCAGAGACTTGTTCCCACTTCATGTGACTTGGTGACAGATCACAAGAAAGTCCAGTGGGGATGGAGCGTTCCCAGCAGGATCCCCAGATCTCTTCGATAAATGGAGGGGAATCCACTTAAAATTATGTGTGGAGTGACATATCCAAGACTATTTGGGCCAGGAACCTGTTCCCTGGTTTTTTTAGAAGTGTGAATAAACATTTTCCAGGGAGATATTTTAATCTGCAGCCCAGGAGTAAGTTCATGGATGAGCAGATGAACCCCAGCTGAAAAGCAGTGTTCCAGCTTTATCAGGGATAAAATTCAAAAGCCAACAGGTGGAAAAATGTGGTGTGTTTTCCATGTTTAAAAATCCAAGCAAAACCTCTCTCCCCCACTTTCCTGGCAAAGGCCATGCCCACCTCACTAATTAAAGTGGGGAGTTTTGCATTTTCCAAGCTTTCCTGTCCTCCACCACCCCCTTTTGACCACGTCCTCTGTGTTCTCTGTCTTTCAGACCGATTTCGAGAAGGACGTGGACATGGCTTGTAGATCAGGTGAGCACATCACAGGTGAGAATCAGCAAGTGACCTGGTTTGGGGATTGAACTAGGCCATTTTTTTTTCCCTTTCTGTTTCCTTCGTGTGTGTCTCGGTGCCTTGCATGTCCTCGCGTTGGGTTGCCTTTCCTTTCAACCCCGGCCAAAAGAAAGCAACACCCCGAATTCTCCCTCTGCTTTTCCTATCTTCCCGAAGCTCTTTTGGCCTTTTAACTTAGATCAAGCCTCTGAGGAATTGTTTTTGTCCCATAACATGGTGGCAGAGGAGAGCATCAAGGAAGAAGAGATGGGATCCATCTCTTCCTGCTGTGATCCTTCTTTTTTCCAGCAACCCCTGCCCAAGGGGGTCGCACCAGCCCCAGGCAGCTCTGTGCACTGTCTTTGTGGAAAGTCTGGAACCTGGAGAGCCTTCCCACCACTCCAGCTGGCTCCAAGCACTCCTGTGTGCAGCTGGAAGTGGTTTGGTCTCTCCTCCTCTGCCTGCTCCTTTCTGCTGTGTGTTCATCACACAGGTTCCTTTGGATCCCGAGGATGTGCATGAGTTGACAGCCCCTTTTCCCAATAATCCCAGGGGTGTCTGTGCTGCCTGGATTCTCCCTGGCTGCCTCTTCCTCTCTGCAGGTCTCATCCTCTCCTGGTCCTGGCATGCCTGACCTTTTGGCTGAGGTTATTTTTCTTACCCTTTGTAGATATTGAGGCTTTCATTTGCCCTCCCAGACTTCTCCCCTCTCCCAAGCAAGAGAAATACCAGCTTGCTTGGACCTTGCATAATTCACATCTTCCAAACCAGGATCTTCCCCAGCCGAGGACAATACCCTCCCTGTGTTCAGTTACCACTGTGGCAAAGCTTTTCTCTCTCTCCCTGTCTGTCGTTTTATTAATCTTTCTTTCTCGCCTTCCTTCTTTCCTTTTTTCTTGTGTTCCTTCCTTCTCTCCTTCTTTCCCTGCCCTGCCTTTTTTCTTCCTCCCCTCCTCCCTCTTTCTATAAACATCTACCTGTCCTTTTCATTTATCTTTTTCTTTACCTCATCTATCATTTATTTATCTGCTTCTAATGTATTTATCTATAATTCATCTCTTTCGTTCTGTCTCACAATCACTTATTTATCTCTGTCCTCAGCTGTCTGTCTTGCTGTACCTGTTATTTATGTATTTCTGTCTGTCAACATTTGTCCCTGTCACTGTGTTTCTGTGTATTGTCTGTCACTGTCACTATCATTTATCTGTCTAATATCTATCTATATCTTATTTATCTTTTCCTGTCCTTCTCTCTGCCTCACTCCCTCTCCCTGTGCTTATCATAGTCACAGTATATTTATCTCACTTACCCCCGTGATATCTTATTTCATGGTCTCTTTCTGTCCATTTATCTCTTTTCAGGGTCTGTCCATTCTTTTTTTTCTTTCTGTTTCTCTGTCTCACACTCTCTAATCTAATTTCAAGCTGTCAGCCTCCTCTCATTTGTCTCCCTCCTTCTCTTTTGACACCAAATATCTCAGTCCCAAAAAATCACGTGGGAAAAAGGTGTGTGTGAGGCCATGTCTGAGTCGAGGGGATGCTCAGTGAACATCCACCAGGCACAGAGTCAGCTGTAAACCACAGCAGACCCCGCTCTGGATCTGCCACCACTCCTCTTAATCCCAAATCGATTTTCCCAGAGGAGGGGAAGGAGCTGATTTGTTTCAGATTTCAGGGCAGGAGCCCCTGGATCAGCAGCTTGAGCTTCCCCTCCTTTGCCAGCATCCAATTCTACAATTTGTTTGTTGATATCTTTCTGGAGAGATCCTCCTCCTCTCATAAAATTCCATTAGAGCGAGCCAAGATAAGTAGTTAATAATAAACCCCATTTCAGAGACCTTTCCGAGTGGTGCATCATCCCGTGCACTCCGCTTGCTGAATAATGAAAACCAGGAACTTGTCCAATGGTTTTTGGCCATGATTTCTCCTGGAGGCACCGTCTCCCCTCTTGTGATGGATTGGGGATGTGGCTGACACCACTCATAACCCCCTCTCGTAGGTCCCCTGGTAGGATTTGGTCCAGGGCTCGGTGTTGAAGGCTCACTCTGCTCCATGCTCGGGGATTGCCAAGTGGAAACCTCTCCAGAGCTATTTTCTGCAGCTGATGTGAGCGTGGAGAAGAGCCTGGATCGATAAACCTCGCTGGGACTCCCAGGGGAAGGGTTTGACTTGCTCTGATGTATCCCAGCCACGCCAAGATGATCATAGCTGCTGTGGTTGCACCCAGAGTTTTTAGCTTTAAAAGCTTTTTACGAGTTCTTTTTATTCTCCTCGGTGCCCTGCTCGTCCTGCCTTGCCTGCTCCGTAGTCTTGGGGGGGAGCTTTGATCTTCCCTCACTTCCACTCCGATCTGGTAGGAAAATCAGTGTGTCCTCAGTGCCATGGGATGCCCCTGTCCCACCCCTGTCCCACATGGAACAGCTGAATAATGTCCGCTTACCCCAAAAATCCTCCTCCCTGGTCCTAAAAAAGGATAAATTTGCCTATTTTTATTTCCTCCTGAGATGGGTGAAAGGGGAACATGCATTTTTTTCTCTTTTCCTGTGCTGAAATCCCGGGTAAGTAGCCCCCACAACACTTTGTTGCTGCCCTACAGTCTGATTTCCATGGTTTCCTGATTTTTCACCCAATGGAGACATCAAGGTTGACATCATTATTCTTCCAAGATCTTTGTTGCAGCCTGAAATCAACTGAACCATAGATTATTATGCCTGGAAAAGGCTCAGGTGTTTTTTTTTGTGGACAGTGTTGTGTGGGAATGAGTGTCCAAATGTCCTTTATGACATGTTCACTTCCTCCTCAGTTAAAAGTTTTCCTCTTTTTTTTTAAGGAATATTCCTGTCGCCACTTGCTTTCCTGAAGGGAAATTTAAAATAGCTAAATAATGAGCTCTCACAAAGCCTTGCCATAATTACTGGAATGTAAGACTTTTTGGAGAGCAGTTAGGAATTAATAACAAAATATGGTGTGTTTCAAAATACCAATTTATTAACACTGGAACTGTTAAGGGAAAAGAGCAACCTGAAGTATTTTAGTGAGTTAATAAAAAAAAGTAAATTTCAAGGGGGCTGGAACACAATGATCTTTTAAGGTCTCTTCCTGCCCAGGCCATTTGGTGATTTTATGATTGTATGAATCATTGATAATGTTCAGCTATTTCCTGAATCAAAATAATTTTTTTTTACACAAAAGCAACCTTTTATTTTAACCTCCAGAGGTTAATAATATAAAGATTTCATGCATATACCAGATGTACTAAATATCTAAAAATGTCTGTGTTTTTCAATGTATTGTCATCAATATGTTGGCCTAGGTGGGAGCTTTGGCCATGGTTGTGTTGAAAAATTCACATCACAGAGAACTATCTCAAAATAAGGAATTCTTTTCCTCCCTGGCTTTAGTTTTGCCTTCAGTATCCTGGATTTTAAAAATATAAATAATGTTAAACACTGCTGTGCCTCTTTGGGAGAGGTGCTGGTGGCGAGTGCCTGTGGGAGGTGTCTTGATGTGTGAACAAAACCCCGGTGAGATGCTGAGGACACTTCTCTGTCTCCCCAGTGCTGAACAAAGACATCACCACGTGCAGAACCTCGACCATCACGGGCACCCTGAAGCGCCCGTCGCTGCCCGACGAGGAGAAACTGAAACTCAACCACCAGAAAGGCTCATCCAACTTCAACAGTCTTCCAGCCAACGTCTCCAAGATGCACCTTCAGGGCTCCCCGCACTACCTGGGGGCCATCAACCTGAACGAGTTCAGCAACCACTCCCTCACCCTGAAGAAGGACAAGAACCAGCCGCCGAAATCCATCTACATCTGCGACGGGGACATCTTCAAGAAGTTGGACTCGGAGCTCTCCCGCGCGCAGGAGCAGACGCTGGACACCAGCTACGTGATCCTGCCCACCAACACATCCACCTTGAGGGCCAAACCCAAAGACGAGAGCAAGTACAGCATCAACATCGACCAGATGCCTCAGACGCGGCTCATCCACCTCAGCATGGCCACCGACCCCGGCTTCGTGGTCAAGAGTCCCCCGCGGGAGCCGGTGACCATGGCGTGCAGCGAGGTGCAGGCCTCCTCCATGATCCAGCAGCAGCAGCAGCTGGCTCCGCAAAACATCTCCAGCGAGGCACAGATTCCCAACAGCCTGTGCGAGGCGGGTGACTCAGGGAACTCGGGCGTGGTGTCCAAGAGCGAGACCGTCTCCACCCTCTCCATGAGCTCCTTGGAGGTGAGCGTGGGAATGGTTCTCGGCCCAGGGTGGTGTTCTGCCCTCAATCCGGCCACTCCTGGGGGTTGGCAAGAAGGACTTTAGGGAAAATGCAGCCCAGGATGCAATGCCAGTGTCCTGTTACCCTGAGGGACCACTGGCATATTTTGGAATGTGATGTCACAACTGCCACAGACACATTCCCTTGCTGGATCAGCTGTCTTTAGCCCTACAGGTGCTGCAAAGTCAAAAAAAAAAAAGGTTAATTTCTCAAAGACTGTTCATTTTGATGGCAGGCACATGGCCTTCCTTACCTTTTCCTCTTTATACCCTCTGCCCTATTTTAAATTTTGATGGTTTTATTCATGATACAGATGAGAAAACCCCAGTGGTCCAGGCTGGACAGGGCTTGGAGCAACCTGGTCTAGTGGAAGGTGGCCCTGCCCACGGCAGGAGGGTGGAACTGGTTGATCTTTAAGATCCCTTCCAACCTAAATGATTCAATAATTCTAAATATTTGGCACTTCCCATCGTGGAGAGCCAGAGAAACACGTTAAAGGTGTAGGAAGCAGGAAAAGGAGAAGGACTCTCCCTGTTTTAACCCCTTACTAACCTTCACCCATCTCTTTCTCTCCTGAATAACCAGAGGCGGAAATCCCGGTACGCAGAGTTAGATTTTGAGGTGAGTACATCCCTTTCAGAATGCTGGTCCCAAGTTTTTTGAGCCACCTTCTCCAATTATCTAGCCCTTGGCAAAGCTCAAGAAATCCATATTCAACCTGCTCTTACATGCAGAGTGAGATCCTAGAAATTGTCCTGGCTCTCCTTCTGGGCAGCAGAAGGTAGAAGTGAAATGCAGACAGGTCAAATTAAAAAGAAAATGTGATTGTGGAACAGTTTCTGATGAAATTACCCAAATTCTACATGTGTGGGTGAGCTCTGAACACATTTACAGAGGTGACAAACTGAGGAGAGGCTGGGCATGGGGACAGGTGTCACTTAAAGAAGGGCAGCAAACCTTCCTAGGACAATGACAGTCAAGCTCAAATTCTGCAGTATAAAAATTAGATTGTTTCAAGTTTAAGGAGTTTTTTTAGATCAAAAATTAGAATTTTCCACTTTCTCCCCCCATCTCGGCTTGAAAATAAAGGCAGTGCTACAGTGGGTCCACAGTAAATGCTGAAGGTGTTTTAGGCACCTGCAGGGAGCCAGAGCTGGGATTTAATGATGGAACTCTGGGGGGAGGACGTGTTCCTAATGAACGGGGTTTGCTGACCTGGGGCCCTTTGTGTTTGCTCCAGAAAATCATGCACACAAGGAAACGTCACCAAGACATGTTCCAGGACCTGAACAGAAAACTCCAGCACGCAGAGAAGGACAAGGAGTCTCCAACAACGGACAGCAAGGTCAGTCAGACACTTCCAGAAGGCCTCTGGTGCCAGCAGGAGCATGGGAAACAGCAGGGAATTTACTCCCTGAACACTTTTCCTTGGCTTTCTATCCATGCATGTTGCAACAAACACGTGCACCACACAGAAGCCCAGGAGGAGGATGTCTGTCCCCATGTCTGTCCATGGTGTTGTCTTCCCTGTGTCTGGCATTCCCTTCCAGGCCATCCCTTTGTGCCCTGTTCGTCAGCTCTTAGGTAGGATCTGGAAATTGGATTGACCCTGAGGAAATCTGGGTGGAAAGTGGAGCGGGCAGAAAGAGGGGAAGCATCTCCCCTCACCTGTGGGGCTGAGGCAGAGGCCAAGGTGGCAGTGATGGGATATTTAGGATGGCCACAGCAGTGGGATTGAAGCTGTGATGTTGGGAGCACATTTTGGGCACTGGAGCCTGATTAAATGCAGGTTATTTGTGACAGCTGATCACCAGTGCTATGAGCACGTGTAAATGAGTGAGTCCAGACAAGGCCATGAAGGTTCTCCAAGGGCTGGAACATCTCTCGTGTGAGGAAAGGCTGAGAAAATTTGGGTTGTTCAGCCTGGAGAAGAGGAGGCTCCAAGCTGAGCTTATTGTGGCCTTTCAGTCCCTACAGGAGCTGGAGAGGGACTTTGACAAGGTCATGTAGTGACAAGACTGTGACAACCATCAAGGGGAAAGGGCTTTAACCTGAAAGAGAGTGGGTTTAGATGGGATATTGGGAAGGAATTCTTCCCTGTCAAGGTGGTGAGGCCCTGGCACAGGTTTCCCAGAGAAGCTGTGGCTGCTCCATCCCTGGAAGTGTCCAAGGCCAGGGGCTGGACAGGGCTTGGAGCACCCTGGGATAGTGGAAGGTGTCCCTGCCTGTGGCAGGGATTGGAACTGGATGATTTTTATAGTCTTATCTAACATAAACCATTCTGTGATCCTGTGACATCCGTGTTTTTTCTTCGACAGGAGCAAAGTTCCAGGGAAAAGGGGCCTTTAAAGGAGACAGACTTAGGGAAGGACTTCCCAGCCTTTCAGAGGGGCAGAGATCTGGGACTGGAAATAGGTATCAGGAGCCTGTGTAATAATTTTTGTAGATAATAAAATAAGGAAGAGCAGGCAGATAGCACCTTCCACATGTCTCAGCCAGCTGGGCAAGGACTGAAAGGCTGCAAGGAATTCTAGCAGCTCCAGCTGCAGGAAAAAACAAGTGGCAAAGCCAGGTTGACAGTAAGAAATTAAACTTGGGGTTGCCTGCGCTCAGGAGAGAGGCAAAGTGAGCTAATTGTAACAATTCTTGGTGATTTGTAATCAAAATTGTGACAAGAAAGACACTGAGGGGCTTGGGAGAGAAAGGCAACAAAGATGGGGAATGGTCTGGAGCACGAGTCTGATGAGGAGAGTCTGAGGGAGCTGGGGGGGCTCAGCCTGGAGAAAAGGAGGATCGGGGGGACCTTCTACAATCTAGAACTCCCTGACAGGAGGTTGGAGCCAGGTGGGAGTCAGTCTTCTCTTGCAGGTAAAAAGTGACAGAACGAGAGGAACCAGCTCCAGTCTCACCAGGGCAGGCTGAGGCTGGATATTTGGAAAAATTTCTTCACTGGAAGGGTGGCCAAGCATTGGAAGAGGCTGCCCAGGGAAGTGGTGGAATCACCACCCTGGAAGTGTTCAAAAACCATGTAGATGTGGCACTTGGGGACATGGTGTAGTGGTGGCCTTGGCAGTGCTGGGTTTGATGCCTTAGGTTTTAACTCTTATATTTTTCAAGTCCTGTGTTGCTTGGTGTGTAACTCTGCAGTGCCTTGTAGCCTGTGAGCTGCTGCTCTCTCATGCTGAGATGGACAGAACAAAACCTCTCTGGGTTTGCTCTCCAAGGACACCCAGGCTGTCCTGGGCCCAAAAGCCTCTAAATGGGGGCAAACTGACGGGAAATTACATCATTAGCTAAAGTTTTAATTGGTGAATTTATGCTGATATGCAAATGGACCAAACCTATAAAGGTGTGGGGAACTCGTGACTCGTTGTCCATCTTGGGGTCCATTTTTGGATGTAGCCTTTGGTTCCCAGGGTGCACCTTTGAAGGCCTTTCCAATAAATACCCACCTTTTTTCCCTCATTCCTGTCTAGGCTCTGCTTCTAGGTAGCCACTCAAGGCATCCGGTTAACAGCTGGATCAGTGATCTTGGAGGTCTTTTCCAGCTTTAATGATTCCATGATCCTAAGACAGATCCAGGATAAAATGTGGCAAACGTGGCACAGGTGGGGCTTGTTTTGATGGGACTCCCTCGGAGGCAAGAGCAGAGCTCAGAGGGTGATTGAACCAGAGGTTTGGGGTTTTTGGGGGTAAGCAGAGTCCTTTTGTCTGTGTCCTGACCTCACAGCGTTGCTGTGCTGAGCTGCAGAGGTGTTATCCCAGCAAATCCTAATTTCACTGCGTGTGGCACGGTGTCATTATGGGCTGTCCAGTGTAACAGAGCGAGCTGGGACATGGATCTACAGGTTCAGATCAAGGAACCCTGCTTGGCCCAGAATCCCAAAGTGTCTCACTCAGTGTCACCTCTCTGGGTTTTTGTTTTTTTTTCAATTATTTCAGTGTGATGCTGCTGTAAACCCAAAAAATGCTTAAATCCGGTCTAAAAGCTAATCTGTGGTCTGTTTGCAAGAGGTGTTTATAGATTGGGAAGGTTGTAGCATTTCAGAGATGCATCTGTGTAGAAATAAAGTTGCCACTCAGCATCAAAGAGCTTTGAGCTGCTGAAGGAGGCTCTGAAGGTGGCTTTTGCATATTGACTGAACCTTTTTCAAGTTGGGATTTTTCCCTCGGATGTAACGGGAGAGGGGGAGCTTGTGAAGAGCAGGATTGGCAAGTCAGGAGTGGGTATTGGTTTAAACAACATCCAAAGCAATAGAAAGTCAAATAAATGGGTTTTTTCCACCCCTTTTTCTACCATTTGCTGCTGAGGACCCTGCTGGAACTCAGGGCCCATCTTCAGCTCGCCCTGAGAAGGCGAAGAGCAGATAACAGGGATTAAAGGAACAACAAAAGAACCTTTTCTCTTTTATGTATGTTTAGGTTATAAAACGATGGAGTGTTTCTTCTGGTGGCATCGATGAAACAAACCTTAGCATAAGTCTGGCTTTCATTTGCATTGCAGAGCATCCTGGACTTTTCCCAAGCCTTTCCATGACATGAATCCAAACACAGAAAGCTCCTTGCCTTGTGGGCATGAACAAGGTCATCAGGATCCTGGAACAGGCCTGAACCCTTTCTCATCCCAGAGCAGAAGGGATATTTCCCGTGTCTGCTCCACCTGCCTGCAGTGCTGTCCTCTCTGATTTCCCTTTTAAATAAACAGCCACAAAGTCAAGCTCCCAAGTCTCTCTCCAAGCCTGGCATTTTCCCAACCTCTCCTGGCAGCGTGTCCTGTTGTCCTCAGTCCTTTGCAGGACACGATGCTTTTCCTAATCTTGCTGTTCCTCTCTCCTCCCTCAGCCCCAAGGTCAGAAAAGTGCTGTTGAAACTGGAACTAAATGTCTGCAGAGGACAGGCGTCCTGTGGGGGTTCCTAGGAATGGTGCTGGCCGTTTTTAGGGATCAGTTTTTTGGGATTTTAATGTAAATGCCATCCCCACTGTACTCCAGTGCACTTAGCCTATCACACTAAACACAGAGCTCCTTCCACGTGAACTCCTAAATTGTCAGGTTTCAAGGAAACACCAACAGAGGAATGGGATGAAGGAACAGATTTTGTCTCTTTAGGAAAAGGGGTGGAAATTTTAACCATCACATTTATTTCTTGTTGAGAATTTCTTCAGCTTCAAGTGTAAAATATGATTTTTATAACCCCCTTTTTAAGGGGTTCTCAGCCAAGACACAAAGGTTTGTACAAGCACATGTGTCCCTCCTTTTTAAGTATCCTGACACATGGAAATTTGGGATAAATGTCAGTGCTGTGTACACTTGATAAAGAAAGATGTCCTTTGCACACTGTCCCAGAATAGTCACTGGCAGAGCTGGAAACATACTCAGGGACTCACAGAATCATCAAGGTTGAAAAAGACCTCTAAAATCACCAAGTCCAACCATTAACCCACCACTAAACCATGTCCCCAAGTGCCTCAACTAAAATTTCCTCCAGGAATGGTGACTCCACCACTTCCCTGGGCACCTGTTCCAATCTCCAATATCACATCTGTCTTGACAACCCTGTCAGTGAAGAAATTTTTCCTGATACCCAAACTAAACCTCCCCTGGCACAACTTGAGGACATTTCCTCTTGTCCTATCACTTGTAACCTGGGAAAAGAGACTGGGTACAGCCTCCTTCCTGGGAGTTGTAGGGAATTTTAGTGGAGACAGGTTTGGGGGTTAATTCTGCTTTTCAGTCAATGGTTGAGGAGTCCTGATCCACATCCTGCTGGGATTGGGGTGTCCCCACTGCCATCAGCTCCCTAATGAGTGGGGCTGGTGTGTCAGAGGCAATTATGGGAACCAGGACAGTGTCTGGAATGCCAGGCAGGTCTGAATCTTGCTCGTATTCCAGGCTTTCCCAGGAATGTGGCAGTGGCCACAGTTACTGTTTTACTGCAGTTGTTTTGCTGGAAACCAAGGGACACATTCCTGATGCTGAGCTAAGTTGAGCCTCGGAGTACAATAATAAAGAATTGCCCTTCCTTGGGGAATAAACATGGATTTTTCCATATTTTCTTTTCCAGTTTATTCCATAAAATTTATTCCATGTGACACATAGTTTCTTGTGTCTTGTCTCAACTGTAAAATGCTCCCAATGGAAGCACCGCCAACTATTCCCGATTAAAATCACATTTTCCAGCAGAATCCATGCTCAGAGCACACAGGACCACACACCAGGTGGTGTTCAAGCCTTGGCCACGTTTCTCATCCCTGCAGCAGAGAAACGTGGCCACACTCAAAATGGCTTTAAGCTGAAGGAGGGTGATTTAGATGGGATTTCAGGAAAAAGTTCATCCCCGTGAGGCTTGTCCAGAGGAGCTTTGGATGTCCCATCCCTGGAAGTGTCCAAGGCCAGGCTAGACAGGGTTTGGAGCAACCTGGGGTAGTGGAAGGTGTCCCTGCCCATGGCAGGGGGTTGGAATGAGATGATCTTTAAGGTCCCTTCCAACCCAAACCACTCTGGGATTCTGTGATTTGTGGCTGTCTGGACTGGTCAGGGACGTAGACACTCTTTCCCAAAGTTAATTTTTCCATGCTAGGGAATTAAGATAGGAACAGGATGACATCCAGTAAGATCTGCTGATTGCCAGGTTGAAAAGTCAGGTTTTTAATGCACTGATAGATCTCTGTATGACCTTACCATGATCCTGGCAGGTTCTTTCCGACTCTGGATAACCTGTGGCAAATTTTTTCTCCCTTGCAGTCTTCAACTTCAGGTAAAGCAAGGAAGGTGGAAATGGTTTTTTTTTTCCTTACTCCGAAAGAAGTTTCAGGGTGTAGGCAGGACTTCTTTGCTCCTGTTATGCTGAAATTTGGGACAGATTTTCTCTGTCCACCCAAAGAGATGGAAGAATCTAAAAATACCATCTCAGGAGCAGCTGGTTTGCTGTGCTGGAGGTTTCACACTGCTGCCCTTCCATTAAATCCCAGACCAAACTGGAAGCTGGTGCAGCCCCTGAACAGAAAACGGAATGAGCTGTGTGTGTGTGGAATATTTATCCCCCTGACAGCTTATTCACAACCAGGAAGCACGAAAGGAGCCAAAGGCTTGGAGACAACCACAGCAGGATTTGCATCAAAATACCCCTCCACCCCTAGCAGGCATCCTGATGAAAATCTCCAGCTCTCTTGGTGTCTGGGATGCACCAAAGCCTCGTTTTTAAGGCTGCAATAAGCAGTGAGTGGCTTCCACCTGGATTATAGATCTCTCTTTACGTAAGGGATATTTTGGATGTGTGTTGGGATGTTAGCTTGGGACTGACTCAGACAGCAGAGCTCTTCCTTCCTAATCACTCCCATCACTTTGACTCCTTTCCCTCCCCAGTTGCTACCCAAAAAAAAGAAAAAAACTCCATTGTTGGAAAACCTTGCTGCAAGTTTGTTTCTCCCTTTCAAAGCCTGACCTTTGCCTGGCAGACTGTGGGCTCCACCACTCAATTCCTTCCCCTGTTTCCTGCTAAATGCACAGAGTTACCCAGGTCTGAATTCTTGTAGCTGAGAGTTCTCCACATTAAAGCAGGGAAATGGTTATTTTCAAGCTGCTTTGTACTACACAGGAAATATTCTCGGGGTTTAACATCTCCAATGCTGCTACTCCCTGGGAGTTAATTGCTAAAGAAATTCAGGGTTTGGGCTGGACGCTGAGAAGGGTCTGTGGTTTTGCAGGCTTTTAAAAGCCAAGGTTTTGGTTATCCTAAGCTTTGATAGCACTGGAAGTGATGCTCCTGCCTTCCTCCTCAGCAGGAATCCTTTGATGCAGCTCCATTAGAGAAGCTGGAATCACATCCATATCCCTCCTTTCCTGCCAGCATCTGGCTTGGCATTCATTTCACACAGCAGCTCTTCGCTGTGGTCAGCACTGGACAGAGCTCTGCGAATTCCTCGGATTTTCTCCTCCTTGTCCATCAGCTCCCTGCCACGTTCAGCTCCCTGCAGCTGGAATGGCTTTTGCTTTGGCTCCTGTCCTGCAGCTCACATGCAGGATCTGGACTCAGTTTATAATTCATGGAATCACAGAATCAGGGAATGGTTTGGATTAAAAGGGACATTCAAGATCATCTCATCCCAACCCCCTGCCGTGGGCAGGGACACCTTCCACTATCCCAGGTTGCTCCAAGCCCCATCCAGCCTGGCCTTGGACAATTCCAGAGATGGGGCAGCCACAGCTTTTCTGGGAAAAAGCACAACTCTCAAATCCCATCCCAAATCTCTGTTGATCCTGAAAAGCGCCTGCTCCAAATCCCATTTTAAAAAGGTATAAATTTTTCTGCCTGACTTTTCCTTATTTCTTTCTGGACAGTGTTTCTGTCTTGATTCCTCGCTTTCTTTTCTCATAATGAGATTTTTCTTAGCTTTCCTCTTTGGACATCTGGAGATTTGCCCATTGCAGCAGCACTGGCTTTGACACCCTGATGGAGTGGTGAGAAAAAAGGACCATGAAGTGGGCATGGAGTCACAGCACAAGGGCAGAGGGTTTTAAGATGACAGAGGGCAGGTTTAGATTGGATATTAGGAACAAATGCTTCCCTGTGAGGGTGGTGAGGCCCAGGGAAGCTGTGGCTGCCCCATCCCTGGAAGTGTCCAAGGCCAGGCTGGACAGGGCTTGGAGCAACCTGGGATAGTGGAAGGTACCCATGGCAGGGGGGTGGGATGAGATGGTTTTTAATGTCCCTTCCTACCCAAAGCATTCCCTGATTCCATGATTTTATGGACATTGATCATAAATATCAGCTCATCCCCACTCAGGGCTGTGTCTCCCTCCTGTGCTCTGCTACAGGAATGGGAAAATCAGGAAGCTGCTGGCTGGGTGTCCCCCTGCAAGGGAAGCTCCACTTTTGGGAAGGATCTCTGTGTGCCACGTCTTTATTCCTCTCTGCACTGCTTGAAGGCAAATTTTAACAGACCAATTAGTGCAGCTTTTATAGGGAGGAGCTCTGCATAAAGCCCGATAATTACTGCAATAAATTCTGTTATGAAAATGACGTCAAACCCCAATTCAGTCAGCCATAAACCATCTGCCAGCTCCCAGGTATCCAAACACACCATCAATCAGAAGTTCACCTCCTCCTCTAGATCGTCCAGCACCTTTTGTCCCAAGAATTACGGGACAAAATTTGTCCCAGAGAAACCTGTTCCCTGTATTCTCTGCTCCAGCACCAGGCAGTGCCACCAGCACCTTGAAAGTCCTGGGTTTTTGTACTCTATAGTCTGAATGATTCTTTATAGAATCTAAATAAAAGACTCTATAAAAAAAACCACGCTGTGGGTGCTCTTGGTCCCCTCCTGGATGCCAAGGTGCTCCCGTGAGAGTTTTCAGCATTTTAGGGAATTTATCCTTCAGGTGGGCTCTTCACGGACCATAAGCATTGTCCCAAAAAAGACTGGGATTGGACCAGCTGGATTAACAGCAAGGATACTCTGGAAAACAGCCAGTTCCTCCTGCTGCTGGGACCACAGGCTTTCTGTGCAGCCCTCAGGCTTTTCTGGAGTCAATAAAAGACCTCCTGGATCCAGAGCCTGTTCACCTTCAGCTGTGTGGCCTCGCTAGGATTTGTCTCACAGCCACCCCTTCAGGAATGATTAACTTCAGGAATACAGAAGCAGAAGACAAATTTTTATAGCCCAGCAAATGCTGGGTATTTCAAGTTTCCTAACTGATTTCCAAGATAAAACCACAAATTATTTCTACTTTTCTTTTTTTTAAATTTAATTTAATTTAGTGAAATTCTGAACAAAGCCAACCACTTCCTTTTATTTTGCTTTTCTCCTAAATGAAAATTTTAAAAAAAAAAGAAAAAGCATAATCTTTGTAGTTCAGTAGCATAAAATGAAAGAACTGCAGCTACTTGTTTCCGAGGAGGAAAGGAGAATTTATCATTCTCTAAAGAAACAAGACAGCTTTCCCATTTTCTAATCACTTTTCATCGACATTGATCTAAAGATGGATTAGATGAGCGTGAACCACATTTATCTTTCAACTTCCCTGCTCTACGCTCTGAATAGCTTCATCCTGGTCCTACAGTCATCAGTGTCACGGGGAGAGACCATTTGGGTCAGGAAATATCCTTCAAGTTGACCCCAGAGGCGAGGAAAACAGAGTGGGAGTAGCTGGTTCCAGGGGAGTTATCACCGAGTGCTCAGCAGAAAGCCCTGAATTGCTCTTGGGGTTATTTGGGGTAACCATAAAAACTGGGTGTTAAAAAATGAAAACGAACAAAAACCCCCCAAAACAAACACAGGGAGGTGCAGCTTGGGCAGCCTGAGAGGTTCATGGGCTTTGGCTCAGGTGAGAATCAAAGCTGTGCCTCAGAGCAGACTCCCAGGCTGTATTTATGCCCTGCCTCCAAGGAAAAGAGGGATACAGGAGCTCTGGATGAAGCCAGCCTGGACCCCTGGAGGCAGCACAGGGAAGTGTGGAGGCTGAGGGAGGGGATTCTGCCCCTCAAATCTGCTCTGGTCAGACCCCCCCCGGAACCTTTTATCCGGTTCTGGGGTCCCAGCACAGAAGGGACATGGAGATGTTAGAGCAACAGGGTGATGAGAGGATGGAGCAGCTCTGCTGTGAGGAAAGGCTGAGAGAATTGGGATTGTCCAGCCTGGCGAGGAGAAGGCTCCAGGGAGGCCTTAGAGCCCCTTCCAGTGGTGGAAGGGGCTCCAAGAGAGCTGGAGAGGGACTTGGGACAAGAGATGGAGGGACAGGACACAGGGAATGGCTTCAAACTGCCAGGGAGTGGGGCTGGATTGGAAAAATTGGAAGAAATTCTTCCCTGTGAGGGTGGAAAGCCCTGGCACAGGTTTTCCAGAGAAGCTGTGGCTGCCCCATCCCTGGAAGTGTCCAAGGCCAGGTTGGATGGGGTTTGGAGCAACCTGGGACAGTGGAAGGTGTCCCTGCCCATGGCAGGGGTTGGAATGAGATTATTTTTAAGGTCCCTTCTAACTCAAACCATTCTGGGGTTTTAGGATGATTCTCTGAAGACCCCAGGGTAGGGAGGTGCCTGCTCCAGCACCATCAGCTTTCCTTACCCACCACGAGTCCAGGTGACTCTGCAGCCTGCCAGGACCAGCTTCAGCAGGAGAAGGATGTGAGGATTACCTCAATGCACTTTGCCTCTGTCTCTGTCAGAGATTCGGGGCTTTTGTTGGCACTGCATCCTAAATACCCTTGACCCCAAATCCTCTCACTCCACCTTAAAAATTTGCCACTAAAATGAAAGTCAGGGCTGAGCAAAGGAGGCTCCCAATGCCACCAGGATGATGAACCAGTCTGGAGCTGGTTTTACCCCAGCCCTGAGTCCGGATGATCCCTCCTTTCCCACCCCTTTTTTTTTCTCCACAATCCTGGCACCAGGCAGGGACTGATGAACATTTCCCTGCTCCCCAGAAGCTCCTGGGCTGTCAGGGCAGAGTGATGGCTCTGTCCCTGGGAGTTCCTGGCAGAGCAGCCCCTGTGCTTTCAGGCCCTGTCTGGGGCCAGCCCTGGCTGTCTCCGAGGCGCCAGGCCCCGCGCCAGCCCCGGCGCCTTTTCCAGCCCGGTTACACATCCCTCTCTCCAGGTTTTTTCTTCCTTTTCTATGCATAGCTCACTTTTCCCTCCTGCCTGCAAGGATTGCTAAGACCCCTCAGTGGAGCTGGAGGGAAGTGCCAGGCTTGGAGCACGATCCCACTGCCTGTTTGTCCGTGCTGCTCAAGCGGCCAAGACCCCATAAAAACTTTTTTTCCATATGGAGGGAAAGAAAAGGGGAGCTGTTCCCAGGAGCCTGCTACCAATTCCCAGGGTGCCCTGTGCCAAGAGGAGATTTTCTTTTGTCTCCCAGCATCCTTCCCAGAGCTCTGCCAGGCTGATTAACCTGCTCAGAGATCCCAGTGGGCACCGAGTCCCTTTGCAGCCACCCCTGAGCCAGCACTTCCCTCACAGCGTCACCAGAGAACTCTGAGCCTTGCCTGAGAAATGGAAAACTAAAAGGAAGTCTCCCCTCCTCATTTCTGCATTTCCCAGAGCTCTTTTTCATCGTTTAAGTTTAAATAGACATCTTTGGAGTCACTAAGCCCGCCACAGTGATGCCTTAGGTTTTAATTCTTGTATTTTTCGAATCCTGTATTGCCCAGTGTGTAACTCTGAAGTTTCTTGTAGCCTGCTGACTTCTGTTCTTCAGACATAACAAAACCTCTCTGGGCCTGCTCTGCAAGGACACCCAGGCTGTCCAGGCCCAAAGCCTCTAAAGGGGGGCAAGCTGAGGGGAAATTACATCATTAGCTAAAGTTTTAATTGGTGAATTTATGCTGATACGCAAATAGACCAAACCTATAAAGGTGTGGGGAACTCGTGACTCGTCGTCCACCTTGGGTCCATCTTGGGGTCCAGCTTGGAGCCCTTGGCTCCCCAGGGTGCACCTTTGAAAGCCTTTCCAATAAATCCCCACCTTTATTCCCTTATTCCTGTCTAGGCTCTGTTTCTAGGGAGCCTCTCAAGGCATCACAGTGACAGGTAGATAACACATCACACTGATAAGGAGGATGGGAACCACCATGTGGGGTCAGACCCGAGGGCAGAGTGAAAAAGAGCTTGGAGAAATGAAAGGGCCAGCCTGTGGTGGTGCATCTTCAGAAAGATCCCCAAAACTCCACGAATTTGTGCTCAGAGACCCCCCCTGAGGCAGAGTGGTGTCACTTCACCGCTCAGCACCGAACGGGTGCTGCTTTTGTGAATTTCCATGTACTTTTCATGAGTGTGGAAGTTTTCAGGATGAACAGAGAGCTGTGGAAAGGTGGCCTGGAGGTTGGCTGGGCACCGTGGGCAGGCCCAGCTCCAGGGTTCACTCCTTGGTGCTCTGGAGTTGCTTTGTTGGAAGAGATGATCCCGATCCCCACCATCAGTGGTCCGTTCCTTCCATCTACAAACGTCCAAGAGCTTCCCAGACCTCTTCCACATCCAGCCATAATCTCTTTTAAGGCCTGAAGGTGGGAGTCTGTAATCTTTCCTCCCGCAGGACATTCTCCATAATTTTATCCATGGCTGGAAATCAGACACATTTCTCATTTCCCCTTTATCCTTCTCTCAGGAAGCCCATGGAGTGCCCAGAATATTCAAGGTGCAGGTGCAGAATGGAGCTGTGCACTGCCATAATAATATTTCCTGTTCCGTTCTCTCTTCCTTTCCTAATTTTTCTCTTTTCAACAACTCACAAAATTTAATATCTGAGGTTTGAATAATTATTGTCACCCTTAGGTGTTGCCCCCCAGTGACAGGGCTGATCAGAGGCCACTGCTGTAGATGTGAGCTCATCATTTTTTTATTTTGGGTTTTTTTTCCCCTCAATTTCTGTTCCCTCCATGGATTTGCAGCTGCTCTTGCTCGCTAGCCCATGACAAGGAGGGCTCTGAGGTTTGCTGATCACGTTCAGGGTGCCTGATCAGATCTGGGAGCATCCTCCCAGCATGAAGGAGAGGCTGAAGGTCAGGAGTGTGGCAGATGGAGAGAGACTCTTAAAACAGGCATTGGCTGGGGATGGAACCTGATGCTGAAGGTGGCCATAAATAATGCCGTCAAAAAGGGGCTTTTGTTTGCGGGGAAAAAATCGAATTATTTATGAACTTCATGCATAAGATCGCTTGTGCTGCTCTCTAATACAGCTGTGGACATCAGCAGCTTTGAAAACTTGTGGCATTACAGCAGCTGTGGGAAAAAATAAAACATTTGTCATTGAAAGAAAATCACTCCTGACCAAGGTTGTTCTTCTTCAACTTTTAGGAAACTTAATTTCATTGCAATTTTTGCTCTCAGTGTGCTTTTTTCTCTGTGTTCCTTCCTGCTGCATCTTTTCAGGCAGACTGATGGTCTCCAAAAAACACTGTAGGTGGAAATTTCCCTTCAGGAAACCTCCAGATTGTCTCATTAAGACACACACAAGAGTTATATAGGTTCCAGTTTTTAGTTGCAGCAGTTCTAAAATAAGTTCCAAAAAAAGATAATGGAATAAGTCACGAATTTTATCACTTTTTCTGTCCTATTAGTGTTAATCACTGTTGTGTTATATTGTGGTATGAAGTAAGAATAACACCAGCAGCATAAGGAAAGCTCTGTATTGTAGAGTTTAATGAAAACCTCAGCTGCAAATTTAAAGAAATTGAGTGTTTTCCATCCTTCTGAGCAAGACTTTTACAAAACCTGATTAAAAAATAACAATTCTCTTTAAAAGTACTTTAAAACTTATTTTTCTCACTCTGAATGAAAATAATTTCAGAATGCTTGCACTTTGCTTTGAGGTGTTTACCTGGTTTGTACCTTCACCACCCTCTAACCACCAAATGCTCTCACCCAGAGCCTTCTCCCTGGGAGTTGTGGGGTGCAGGACCAGCTTCAAGCACATCCTATTTTTATATCAAAGTTTGGAATTCCTGGCTTGGGTGATGCAGTGAAAACTGCCCCTGTAGGGATAATTCCACAGCAGCTTTGCTGTCAGCACTGCAGTGTGGAGCTGGGAGAAACAACAGCCTGACAAAAATATCTTAGGGAAGGACAAACTGAGAAGCTGAGGCTGCTGGATGAGCCTGCAGCAGATGGGAATTTCGGTTTACAAGGATCTCAGCAGCATCCTGGAGTGACCCCACAGCCTCATTGTGGCTTCATCTCCCCTCAGTCCGCATATTTTGGTGACAGCACCGAGCTGTGCCACGTCCTGGGTGCGTGTCCCCTGCACGTCTGGCTCCTCACCTTCTCCCCAGGCTTTTCCCTCCTTGCTGTCATCCTCCACAAGCTTTCCTCCCGCCCTTCCCACTTCTTCATGGGCAGGTGTCTCAAAAGGGCTCTGGCACATCCAGAGAGGCCTTTCCTTGCCCAGTGCTGGAGTGTTTTTTGGGGATAATTAACCGTGAAAAGCATCACTGGTGCTTGGAGGGGAGAAGTTGAGTGGGACAAGTCGTTTAAAACCTTTCCTTTCTCTACCCACTGAGGAACATCCCCATTTCCCAGCCCCTCAGCCCTCCCCAGAGCCTTGTCTTGGTGCGTACCAGCAGAAATATGGAAAGAGATTTCCTGTGTTGATATCCATGGTGGGATGCTGGTGGCAGACTGGGTCGGTAAAGCCTCCAAGGCTTGGTGTGGAGTGGATGGAAATGTTTCCAGCCTCAGAGCTGAGCTCCAGCTCCTGCAGCAGCACGGATTTGGTTCCCTGGCAGAACAGGGAGCAGGTTTTGCTGCAATTAAGGAGTCTATAAATAGCTGTGCTGCATAAGGAATGTGCATCAAATGCAGTGGGTGTTCAGAAAGACTTCCTTGTAATCTGGATTTCATAGAATGAGTTTGGGTCAGAAGAAACCTTAAAGATCCTATAATTCCACCCCCTGCCATGGGCAGGGACACCTTCCACTATCCCAGCTTGCTCCAAGCCCCATCCAACCTGGCCTTGGACACCTCCAGGGCAACCTGGGGCCTCCCCACCCTCCCAGGGAAGAATTTCTTCCAAATACCACATCTAAATCTACCCTCCTTCATCTTAAAGCCAGCACCCCTTGTCCTGTCACTGCGTCTGTGGGAGTAGAAAAAGAGCTGAAATTCTTAAACCACACTCAGTTTTTCAGTTGCAAAAACCTCAGCTGAAAGCTGAAATATCCAGGTATTAAGTGATGGAGGTGACAGTGGAAAGAAAAACATTTTCTTCTTGAAAATAGACAGTTTGTACACCGAGTGTCATTTTCATTGGTATCCCACTTTATTTTGGATGAGAAGCTGCACAGAAAAACTGATTTGTTGACACTAGAGGAGGTAAAAACATGATATTTCTTGCATTTTGTACTAACTTTTCTTTCTTTCTCTCTCTCCTTTCTTACACTTTCCTCCTCCTGCAGCAAGAAAAGCAGCAGACACCAAACAAGAGACCCTGGGAAGGCATCAGGAAAGTCCAGTCCCCACCATCATGGGTTAAAAAGGACATCGAACCTGTGGCACAGTCTCCCCTAGAACTAAAAACTGTAGAGTGGGAGAAAACAGGGGCCACCATCCCCTTGGTGGGACAAGACATTATTGACCTTCAGACAGAGGTCTGAGCAGAAAGGGAAGAAAAAAGGACTTTTTTTTTTCCGGAAAACAAACGAAACAAAACAAAACAAAACCACGTTTTAAAGAAATGATTAAATTAAATCGGAACCGAGCCAGAGAAGTGTTTGGTTTCTTTTGAAACCTTTGGTAAGATGGAGTAACTTTTGTATTGTTCTCAGCAGAGAGGGGAAATATTACTTTATAGAGTATAGTAGCTGTAGGTTCAGGACAACACGAGCTTTCCCAGGCAGGACTGGAGGAGTGAGCCTGGAAGAGAGCGAGGAGGAGGAGGAGGAGGAGGGTGGGGAGGGCTGCAGGGGACAAGCCCTGCCGAGATGCTCTCGGGTCGCTGCCGCACACCAGGAGCCTTCCTGCTCTGCCATGGGGAGGTGTGGAAGGACACCCAGCAGCCACCACGGAAGACCGGGGTTGTCTGGGGACACCAAAAGGAGCCTCTCTGGGATGTGGCCTGGCTGGAGCAGCCCCAGCCTCGAGGGGCACCCCTCGCTCCCCCGCCTCTCCCTCCCCAGCTCATCCAAGAAGGAAGGAGATGGGACGCGCCAAGCGGTGGCCACGAGGACATTGCCACGCCACGACCTGGCAGCGGGTCCCCTCGGAGGGGGACGAGGTGGCGTCACCCGCGGCTCGGCTGGAGAGGAGAGGTGGGGCTTCCTCCTCTCATCCCTCCCCGGCGGAGCTCCCGCGCGGGAGGAAAGGACCAGCTCCAGATCCCCGAATCCTGCTCGCCCCATCTCCAGGGAGAGGGTGGAAGGTGGTAGACAACAAGACCAACAAGAAGAATGTAGGTCGTGTCATTGACTGTTAAATAGATAAACTCCGCACGGGCCTCGCAAAGGTCCTCTTGGCCTCATCCTTTTATTTTATTTT
>VZRO01002176.1:236660-264923 GCA_013397915.1 Daphoenositta chrysoptera | reverse complement strand
TGTTCTGTTATTTGTCCTTGCTTTCGGACTCAGATTTATTCCAAGCTGCCCCTCCCTGGAAGGCAGAGAGAGAAGGAGGGAAAGACAGATCTGCCGCTGTACCTGGAGACATTGGTAAACAGAGACGTTGCCTTAGGACATTGAGACAAACTGACAACGTGAATAACGTCCACTTGGAAAACAAACAGACAAAAAAAACAAACAAAATAATCTATTTTTTTCCTTCTTCTTTTCTTTTCTTCAATAAAAAGAGAACTTGAAACCCGAGACCTTTCTTTTCTTTGGCTCTTGTCATTTCGAATGCCGTAGGACTGCGCAGGCATGGGGTGAGGATGCCACCTGCTGAAGGTGGAAGGCAAGTTGCTCCGTGGAAAATTTGGGATGGTGGGAATACACAGCCCCTTCACCGCTGGCTTGCAATGTTTTGTTTTGCTTTATTCAGTTTGGGTTTTGGTTATTTTCCCCTCACTGGCTCTTCTATTCCCCCCCGCTGCTGCCCAGAGCCAGCAGCAAGTTCATGGTCCTACAGGAAGGAAGAGGTGGAGCTGATCAGGAGAGCAGGACATTCCTCCCCATAAAATCTTTTCATTTCACCATGAGGAAAAAAAAAACCCTATTTTAATTTTTTCTTCATTAAACATTTCTCAAGGTTATTTACAAAAAAAATGAGGTGTCTGCATTTCACCCCAAAAAGCGTTGTGCAATATTTTTATCATTAAAAGATACACCACTGACATTACACACAGACTTTATTATTTTTATTATTTTTGTCATTCCCAGCGCTGTCTGTCTGATGTCTGGACCAACTCCCAGTTTTGGAGGTGGATGGAGACAAATCTCTGCTTTTGAGTGGTCAGATTGGGCCAGACAGCAGGAAAGCTTGAACAGGGTCTGATTATTACTGTGCTTGGGTCTCCTTTTGATAAAAAACACCAAACCCACGTTTTTAGGGTAAAATGACCAATGGGTACGAGATGAAAAGCAGTCGCTGCCCCCAGCTGTGCTTCCCCCACGGGGAGATGCTGCTTGATGTGACATCTCTGCTTTGACTTCCCTTTGGGCCACCTGAGTGATCTCCAAGGGCAGTGGCATTTTCTTTGCCATTAACTGCAGGATATGAAGGATGGAAAGGAAAACAGAAAAAAATCCAAATAGTTAAAAAGTAGGGAAAGTGGTTACTCATAAAACTGTGATATTATTGTTCAATTTTAGCTTATTCTATGAAACAGGAAAGCACAAAGGCCTCCCTCAGATGCCGGGTTGTATGATATTGTAATTATTATAATTACACATTATGAATTTTAGCATACAGATATCTTTCTACTGTGTTTTAATTCTTCTCTCTTTTTTTTTTCTTCCCTTCCCTTCCCCTGCCCAGCCAAGCCTGCCCTGTTCACTCCAGCCTTCCCTGCTCACCCATTCACTGCAGCCACCTTTGCAGGACATTAACGATGTTATGTAATTACAGAGATAAATGTTTGTTTAAGAACTGTTGATATTCAACTTTCTCTGCTCAGCTCCTCCGGTTAATCCTGTTTTCCCATGCCCTGCCCTCCTTCCATGCCTTCCCCTCCTTCCTCTCCGTGTTCGTCAACATTTTCTTTTTTTTTTTCTTCCTGTACAGTTTTCAGAGCACAAAATGAATGTGTCTTATTTCTAATAAAAGAGGTGGAAACTCCAGCCCTGTCTGCTTTTTAAAAGTGCCCCTGCCTGCACCCCACGTGTGCTTTTCATCACTCCTGAGGGCTGGGAAACCTCTCCTGGCCCCAAAGCTGCCACCTGGGCTCTCTGCTCTGGAAGAGTCACAACACGGGGCTGAATTTACCCAAATTTCAGCTTTGTATCTTCTCCACCCCTCTAAAAACATGTCCCTACAATGTACATTTGCAGGACACGAGGAATCCCCTTTTCTGTGCAGTGCAGCTTGTTTTTGCTTAGGTTTCTCAAACCCACAACCCGATGTCTCCTTCCCAAACTCGTAGGATGCGAAGGGCTGGGATTTAACACAGGTCTGGCAGCATTTCTGGCACAGGGCAGGCGTGTGGGGTTAAAGTTTCCAGCGGGGCCAAGGTAATGGTGATGCCACCCTGCCCACATCTCTGCAAAGCCAGTCATAGAATTCCAGAATGGTTTGGGTTGGAAGGGACCTTAAAGATCATCTCTTTCCACCCCCTATCATGGTATGGGTTGCTCCAAGCCCCATCCAACCTGGCCTTGGACACTTCCAGGGATGGGGCAGCCACAGATTCTCTGACCAGCTTGTGCCAGGGCTTCCCCACCCTCACAGGGAAGAATTTCTTCCCAATATTTAATCTAAATCTACCCTGCTTCAGCTTAAAGCCATCCCCCCTTGTCCAATCCCTCAATGCCCTTGTAAAGAAGTACCTCTCCCATTTTTTTTTGTTGTCCCCCATCAGGTACTGGAAGGCTCAACCTCACCTGGATTTCCCTGGCACCTCCAGCCTGACCAGGCAGACTCCCAGCAGGAGTTCAGTGCACAGGGGTTTAAGGACATCACTCATAAAATGTGACAAGAAATTAATTGGGCAACAAATTCTTCACTTCCTTGTTTATCCTCGAATGCCTGAAATCTTCCAGCTCGGCACTGGTGCGGCCACACCTCGAGTGCTGTGTCCAGTTCTGGGCCCCTCAGCTCAGGAAGGACGTGGAGACGCTCGAACGCGTCCAGAGGAGGCCAACAGGGCTGGTGAGGGGCTTGGAACACAAACCTGTGAGGAGCAGCTGAGGGAGCTGGGGCTGTTCAGCCTGGAGAAAAGGAGACTCAGGGGTGACCTCATCACTCTCCACAGCTCCCTGAAAGGTGGGGCTTGGTCTCTTTCTCCAGGCAGCAGCTGACAGAACGAGAGGACACAGCCTTAAGCTGTGCCAGGGGAAATATAGGTTGGATATTAGGATAAAGTTTTCCACAGAAAGAGTGGTGAAGTGCTGGAATTGTCTGCCCGGGGAGGTGGTGGAATCACCATCCCTCGATGTGTTTAAAAAAAGATTGGATGTGGCACTCGCTGCCGTGGTTTAGTTGAGGTGTTAGGGCATGGGTTGGACTCGATCATCTTGGAGGTCTCTTCCAACCTGGTGATTCTGTGATTCTGTGAAAAAAAAAAAGTCCTTATCTCCCTGACTCTGCTCCATCACCTGCTAGCTTTAAGGATTATAGGCAGGACTAAAGGAAGCCTAAATCTTGGGAAAATGGGCTCCAGGACTGCTGCTCTCCAGAACCTCCATCCAAAGCCGTCATGGCTCAGTAGGTCCTCAGATGTAATGACTCATCTTGGCCTGGCTGAAATAATGTGAATGTCCCGAAAAATCTGGAATGACTGCAGAGGTGTGGGGCCTCCTGGAGGCTTTCAGCTCATTCCCCCCTTCCCTGAGCCATAATCCAACATTTCTTCAACCAGCAGCACTTGATGGTAAATCCCAGGCCTTCGTCCTTCCTATGGAGGTGTTTCTCATCCTGCATCTGCCATTCCATGATCCTTGGTGGACTTGGCAGTGCTGGGTTGGACTTGGTGATTTTACAAGTCTTTTCCAACCTGAAGGATTCAATGATTGCGTAGCATTAGGGAAGGGGAATCCCACCAGACACCTCTTGAGGTGATGGTCTGGGAGAGCAGGAGAACCTAAACCTTGGATCACCAGCCTAGAGCTGGATCGGGAGGTCCTGCTGCTTCCCACCAAAGGAGGCTGGAAGGAAGGAGCACTTCTCCTCACTGTGGTCATGGGACTGTAAATGAAAGCACTGCCAGAGGTGGTGGGTGCAGGAGGTCAACGTGGTTTTGGTTTGCACTGTGTTATTCCGTGGTGAGGCTGCAAGGGAGGGTCGCTGGATAGTTCAGCTTGGAAAGGGACTCCTGAGGTCCCCTTGAGCTGTCCTGTGTCCCTGTGATCCTGCAGCCACCGCAGGCTCTAGTCCTGAGGCAAAGAGAGAACACCTGGGGATGCCTCACTGCAGCCTTCCAGTACTTAAGGGGTGCTTATAAAAATGAGGGAGAAGAACTTTTTACATGGGTAGATGGTGAAAGGACAAGGGGGAATGGTTTTAAACTAAAAAAGAGGAGATTAAGATTAGATACTGGGAAGGAATTCTTCCCTGTGAGGGTGGGGAGGCCCTGGCACAGGTTGGCCAGAGAAGCTGTGGCTGCCCCATCCCTGGAAGTGTTCAAAGGTTGGATTGGGTTTGGAGTACCCTGGTCTAGTGGAGGGGTCGGTGGAATGAGATGATCCTCAAGGTCCCTTCCAACCCAACCCATTCTCTAAATTCACCATCATCTCACACAGATGAAGCACAGCAATGCTGTGGAGGTGGATAAATTGTACATTGCACATGCAAAAATTTATTTGTCTTGGTTGCTACACGGGAAAACACGGCTGTGCTGGAAAACTGTGAAGAGTCTGAAAATGGAAGAAAATGTCAAGTCTTTTACCTGGGTTGCTCTGATGGATTCGCTCGACCCCTTAACCAAACCAGCAGTAGTTTGGTCCAGAACCCAGAGGAGGCAAAGCCTGAGCTGTACCCAGGCCAAGAACTCCTCCAGGAAAACCACAGAGGAGCAGAGTCACACAGTGAGCATCGATCCACGTGAGCTTGGAACGCTCATCAAAGCACGAGTAACAGGTGGCTTTTCCAAGGCTCATTTATCAGGGAACAGAGAAACTTGTGGGTACAAGGAGTTTCATTCATTCATTTCCATTTGATGCAATTTGACTCTGAACCAACTACTTTATTCTTTATTCCATTAAATATGACACCTAAATGAGCCTTTTTTGAGCTGCCATGGCAGTGATCTCCTCCCCTGGGGCCAGACCACCTCTCAAGGTGGCTCTTCAAGGCAGAGAGACCTTTTCCCAACACTGGATCTTCAGATGAGTCCCATTTGAGTTGTCCCTGAATTCCCACTGGACTGTGTGCCAGGTGAGTCTCCCCTGGAGCAGGGACACCCCTCAACATTAGAGATTCCTTAAATGAGAGAGCCTTCCTTGTCCAAAGTGGAGAGATCTTTACTTGTGGCAGATCCTCAATAAGTTGCTGATATCAAGCTGAATTAATAATAATGTAACATTGCCAACCTATGTACTCAAGTATTAATTACTATAACCTTATGTGGATAATTCCATTAGACATAAATCATTGCCCAAATCTGAGATTAAGACTGGACCTGAATGCACCTTGGCTCCATCAGGAGTTCAGACAGCGAGCAGGGCCACTCTGGAATTTGTGACTCAATGGGAGGCTCTCCTTTACCCTTTTGTGTCTCACATCTCTCCCTAAACCCTTCTAGTTTGATTCCAGCTCAATTTTCCTTTGTACATTTCCCTCATATATTAAATAACAGTGAACCTTGCTTTTACAACATCACATTAACCCCGCTTTTGCTGATACATTTACAGTGGTCCTCCCAGTGGTCTAAATCACCCATTCACTACAGCTGCCCATGCAGGGAAAGGCCCATGTGGAGCAAGACAACATTCCCGGGAGATTTGGGACCAGGGCAGGAGGTTTTTCTCTCCAGTCTCTCTCTTTTGTGACTCAAGGAGTGCTTGGGCTCACTATGCTCCTGTGTGTGTCCAAGATGAATTAGGGCCTGAGGTGAATATCCCTTCCTGAGCTCCTGTTGGGACAAGATCTGAACAGAGAAGGAAAGAAAGATGACTGTTGTTGGTTTTTTCCCTTCATGGTTTCCCCAACCCACTCGTAGCAGGAAGAAGTCAGAGTTCTCAAGGGATCCCTGTGGAAGACGTCTCCAGGTGCTTGTCCACACAGATATATTTTCAGCCATTTCCCAAAGAAGTCCCAGGGCACTGATGTGGGCCTTGCTCATCTCATGTGTCTCAAAAAGCAGAAAAAAAAAGAGATTTGGCACATTAGGAAGGAATAACATGGCTCTGAAGAGGCCATCAGCCACCACGATGGCCAGAGGAGCTGTGGCAGCTTGACAGATGAAGTCCCAAGAGCACCCTCCTGGAAGTCCCCACCACCCAGCTGCTTCAGAGATGTTTGTTTCTTTGAAAAGCCACATTCCTTGGTTCCTGAGGAGGTTGCAAGAGCCCTTTGAACTTCTAAACAGGGAAAAAAAGGACAGATGTTGGATTTTGGAGAAGAGAGGATAGATGGTCCTGATGGTCAGCTCGAAGGGGAGACCTTCCAGTGCCTAAAGGGGCTCCAAGAGAGCTGGAGAGAGCCTTTGGACAAGGGCCTGAAGTGACAGGACAAGGGGGAATGGTTTTAAACTGAAGAAGGGCAGGGTGAGATGGGATATTGGGAAGAAATTCTTCCCTGTGACAGTGGTGAGGCCCTGGCACAGGCTGCCCAGAGAATTTGTGGCTGCCCCATCCCTGGAAGTGTCCAAGGCCAGGTTGGACGGGGCTTGGAGCAACCTGGGACACTGGAAGCTGTCCCTGCCAATGGCAAGGGATTGGAAGGAGATGATTTTTAAGGTCCCTTGCAACCCAAACCATTCCACGATTCGATTATGATTTATGATTTATGCAGTACACAGCAGGATGGAGGCTGCTATCTTTTCTCTCCTCTCTAATGGAAAATGTGAGCTTCAAAGGCACAGAAATTCAAAATTAAAATACAACACTTCACGGCAGCACTCTGACAAGTGACCTCTCCAAAGGTGAGGCAACAACCAAAGAAAATTATGCAAATGTTGGGAATGATTTGAAAGCAGGAGAGAAAGAAGGAGGCAAATTCTGCAGGAAGTAAGAGAAGTGCAGGGGAGTTTCTGTTCAGGAGAAATAAGTAAATGAAAAGGGAAATTGTCATCTCCTGCTCTGTGTGGGTTGAGGGTTTTCAGGGAATGGACAATCAAAGAGTTGCTTAATGGATACCAGGAGTTTCTTGGCTTTGATCAATTGTCTGAAATAATTGGCAGCTTTTTCACATTATCTCATGTTTGTACCCATTATTAATATTGTAACTCGAGCTTTGAGGCTTAGGCCAACACAGGCTTCCATCACTCGTGGGTGTTTTGCATTTCCATGGGGAATAAGAGGCCCTGTCCTCTTCAAAGGGCTGGCAACCTCCTGGAAATATGGGAGCACAGAGGAGAGGCAGAGGAGCTTGACTTGAACACAGAAAATTCAGCCTCAGAGGGAAGGACTAAATGCTGACCATCTGCTTCCTCCACAGAAACCCCTTCAGGCCAAGCCATGGTACCACTTGAGGTGGAAAATCCTCTCAGCCACTTTTGCTGAATTTTCTGGAAGAGGATGAAGGCAAGGGAGGAATTGCTGGGTCTCAGTTGCTGCCCATGGATTAAACTCCCTTCTGACCTAAGATCTGAGAATTATAGAATCAAAACCGGCCTGGGCTGGAAGAGACCTCTAAGATCATCTAATTCCAAGCCCCCTGCCATGGACAGGGATTCCTGAGATGAGGAAGGGTTAGATTTCACGCCTGGCACCTATAGCTAGTTATCAAAATAAAGTGATTGAAAAGATTAGCCTTGTTGATGCTCTCACTGCAAATCAGCTTGGTGTGCGAAGGCTCATCCCTGTTCAGTGTCAGACAAGGTTTTGGACCCATTATAAGAATTAGTAAAAACAAAAGGAAATGGAAAATGGATCACAGGACACAGATAGTCAGCCAAAGAGTTCTTGGTCTCAGTATTTAATTATCGTCATCAAATAAAGCAGGTGATTTCCCTGAGATTAGATCTGCGATCAGAATATTTTGTCTGTTTTCAGCAAAACATCTCGTTGTGGTATTAGTGGAGAAAATGGGGATTCACATTTGTGGTGGATAAAGAAAAAGTGCTGGGTGGATAAAGAAAAAGCTGTGATTGGAGTAGGACACAAGTCAATAAAAATGTTCCTCGGTTAAGCTAAAGATTTATTTGATATTTTTATTTGAAGCCTTGAAAAAAAAAAAAAAAAAAAAAAAAAAAAGTTGCTTGCCCATAAACGATTTGGAGGCAAAACTTTGAAGGACGTTGTGAATACAGAGAAGGATTGAGGCATCATCCAAGGAGAAGCAGATTCCTGGTGAGAGCAGGGAGAGGAAAGGATCAACATTCCATAGAACCAAGCTCAGCACAGAGCTGCTGCTGCAGCCCAGGAGGCTCAGCAGATGGGAGCGACAAGGGAGAGAGGCTTGGATGCAACCAGGACAATCCACAACCAGGGAAAAATAAAATTTCAAGCTTGGGGTGTGCCAGGAAAGTGGCAGTAAAGGAGAGGAGATGATATTTTGCAAGAAGGTGGTGAAATTCCTTTGGAACACTGGGTGTGTCCAGGCACTGAGGGGTCCTGGGTTTGCCCAGAGTCCTGATGTCTCCTTGATGGTGAGACCAGCACAACCATGGACAGAGAAGAGGGATTCCAGCTGGGAAGGAAGATTTGAAATCCAAGGGAACTGAGACCCCATGGCCAGGCTTAGAGGGTCTGCCTCCTTTAATCTGTTTAAAGCACGTCAATAGGTTCATGGCTGAACCCTTTAACCTGAAGGATTCTGATGATGAAAGAGCCTCTGAATATAAAGATAGGAATGAAAAAATCAAGACTGGAATTTAGGATGTGATTCCTAACTGCAACTGTGGTGATTCTGATCTGAGGGAGAGCTGGGGAGAAAAAAACTTGGTTGCCTCAAGAGAAAATTTGGAGAATTTGTTGGTTCAACAAATGGGTGGTAGAGACAGCCACACTCAGTGAGCTGATGATGTTCCTGCTGCCCCAGATCCATGTTCCCAAGTCTGGAAATCAGTGTGGGGAGCATGTATTCCCAGCAGGAATATACAGACATGGACAGCCTGGAGAGCAGCACCTTTACCAGCACCCCATCAACACACATGGCACTCACACAACCGTGGACAGCACGGACAGCTCCATCCTCTGCTTCCCAGCCAACCAGAATTGAAACTGTAGGATATTCACACCCAAAACGTGGCTCTCCAGCAGCTGGGCTTGGTAACTATCCAGCAGTTACCCCCAGTTTGGCATCAGGATCCTTGAACTCCCAAGGCTGGTGCCCCAGTCTAGCAGGTGGCCCCAGATCTCCTACCCTGCTCCCAGCCAGCCTGACTTGCAGCAAACTGCATTAACACAGGCTCAAGATAGAAGTAATGACTCAAATCAGCATTGAAAGCTGCTAGGAATGACTTCTGTCCTGGTTTGAAAGACAGGTGCTTGCTAAGGAAGGCAGAAGCCTCCCTTGGAATGGAAAATGTAAACCCCTTCCCTCCTAATTATTATAATTTTGAAATTAAGAGGTTTTCAGGCAGAGATATGAGAAATAGGAATAGCAGTTCTTTACTAGTGTATATAACAAAGCAATAATACAGAAACACTGTCTTTCTGTTCAAATAGCTGAGCTGTGTGTCCTCCGCAGAGAATCCAGCAGAGAAGACCCAAATTCATGTCCCTTTCTGCTTATCTGAATTCATAATCCCAGGAACAGCACCACGGAGTGAGAAGTTCCAATTTCAGCCTCCAGGCTGGAATTACCACTCTGCCACTTAGAAACCACATCCGAATTTCCACCCTGAATTTCTGTCTTTATAATCAAGGGGCTTTTACACCATCAGCATCCTTCAGGTGAAGAATTCTTGTTCTCTTTTTACTGTTCCCTCCCTGCCTTGAAAATCTGTCACTGGGAACAGAAGGGATTACAGTATCTTAATTTAACCTGGCAGTGAATTAAGCAAAATTTTAATTCTGTTAAGGAAACAGACTTCTTGATCTTTCAGAGCTTTTCAGAGACACCTTTCCTTTAAGAGATCAGGATTTTTTTTTTTTTTTCCTTTGGTCCCTCTAGAATCATCCAGCAGGAGACAGCAAATAACCCAGGACCTTCATAATTCCATTTGATTCCCATCCTGGATATGGGCAGGCTCGTGCCAGACTTACCCTGTTCAGGTACTCACAGACCCCTTCAAAAGTGAAAATAGGATCTAAGTGGTGCCATTCCCTTGTCTTTCCAAGAAGAGCTCGGAAGAAGGAAATCAGGGAATACCGGAGAGGAAAAGAAGGAGGGAACTTTATTTTCCTCTCCCAGGCTTGACTAATTATAAAACCTCTTAGAAAGGCTCCTACAGAGCAGGTGAGGGGCTGAGATGAAACAGCAACTTAATCCATGGGGATCAACTCCATCAATGATCCAATTATTTAGGATTTGATGTCTTTTGTGTCTCCGAGTCGGGCAATTCCCAGCCCTGTGTGCGGAGATGGACAGCATTTCGCACCAGTGAATTTCGGGCGGGGGGAGGCACTGCCGAAGCCTGCCTTGATTTACAAACGAAAGCCATTAGCATATAAATTGGTACTGGAGGTTTGCGAGCGGCGCAGCCGCCCCGGCTTGGGCGAAGCAGCGGGGCTGAGACTGTGGGGAGGAGGCAAATAAAAGCCTCTGCTCCTACGGCTCACTTTGGAGTGTCAGCGAGAGAAAATGAACGTCGTTTTTTGTGTCGGTTTTATTTATCTTTGATTATTTTTCGCTTTCTGCTGCTTTAATTCCTCCCTCCTTCTCTCTTCTCCCGTCACCCTTTCTGTTCCTTGCTCTCGGAGAGGTCTTGCACACCCAGCCAGCACTGCAGATCCTGCTTATTTTCCATTTTGCAAAACCAGTCCACGTCTTCCTTCTTCTTTTTCCTGGATGTTTGGTCTTTGTGTCCCTTCCCCTTTTATCCTTTTTTTCTTGACCTCTCACCTTTGCCACTGTGTCTTTTATTTGTTTTCCTGCTGCACCTCTCACTCCTTCTTCCTCTTTCTTCTCTCTCTCATGAGAAAACAAAATCACCTCCGGTAACAGCAGAGGTTGTTGGTTTCCCTGTGCTGTTCCAGTCACATTCCTCTGTCTGTGCTTGGAAATGACTCTAAAAATGCACATTCCATGCTCACTCTCCCCTGAAACAAAATATTCTATGGTGCCTTTCCTTGACTCTGTGAAGTGGGATGAGAAAAATCCTCCCTAGCAGCCATTTTTTTAGTAGAAAAACAGATTCCTGAACATGTGGAAGGCTCTGGTCCCACCTGTCTGCCTTTTCTGGGGAGCCCACAGTGTCCATTGCACCTTATCTCCACCTTTTCCAGGGATTCTGTGCAGCAGATCTCTCTCTCTGTGTGTTTTCCAGACATTTGAGCATAAACTTGGGAAGATGATCATTTTCTCACCTATTTTCATCCTTCCTGGGGCCTTTATCTCAGCCATCCCCTAAGTACTTCCCACCCTAATGTCCAATTCCCTGAATTAACTATCAGCTATCAACCATCTATCAACCATCCTCTGAAATACCTGATTTAAAGCCATCCTTTCCACATTGGCAAGATTATTGGCAAAGGTGCTTTTCCCCTGCTTTATCAAATGGGTCCAACTCCCTATATCTCCTCCTGGATCCTGAAAGGGGGACTTTTCTCATGAAACACAAGTGGTGCCTGATGGGTTTTTATAAACAAGAGGATCAGGCCCGTTTTTTAGGAACCAGGCTAAAAGCAGAAAGAAGCTGTTGACTGCAGTGACCCCAAAATCTACTAAAAAACCCGATTTTCTAACTCACTAAAGGGTACAGACAACACAAATGTCCCAGGGCTTGCTCAAATCTCTCTTCTGGTTCGATCAAAAGGATGTAATTAAGGTTGTCCCTTAAAAAATTCCAGATACAGAGGTTAATGCACTTAAGGCAGGCTTGGGTTTCCCAAGAGGAGTTTGGCTGTTGGGCTCCATCCGCTGCTCTGGAAGCTGTGCCTGCCTCCAGGAGTTTTATTTCTCTGCACAATGATCAAAGATGAACTTTCACACATCCCTGTTTAGTCACTGTGGGCAGATGCACAGAGCAGGGAAGGTGTCTCCAGGCCAGCTTACAGGCCACGAGAGCGTCTTCCTTCTCTCCCAGCTCCCTTTGGAGGGAGGTGGTTTAAAAAGATAAATGGTTTTAATAAAGAGCTGGGTGATATCTCAGCCCTGGGGTAGTGGTACATTTATCTGCACACATTATGGGTTTAATTTGGTCCATGCAAAACCCAGAGGAAACCAGTTTTAAAAATTGTAGAATGGTTTGGGTTGGAAGGGACCTTACAGAGCTTCTTATTCCAACACCTTCCACTTGGACCAGGTTGCTCCAAGCCTTGTCCAACCTGGCCTTGAACATTTCCAGGGATGGGGCAGCCACAGCTTCTCTGTGGATGAGAATAAGTGAATCCATCAAATGGGAAGGTGCTGCAGAGAATCAAGGAATGAAACTGCCCCACAATGCTCAATTACAGCTGCCCTTGATGAAGGCATCACCTTCCCAACAGCTTTAAACAGGACTTTTTGCCTTATCAGGTGGGATTTCTTTTTGTACTTTCACATGTAGATCAGACAAATGAATCAGTTTCTCCCTTCATTAATTTTTCATGTATGAACTCCCTGGTATAATTACTCAGGCTGCAATAAACCACCTCAGCCCCATCAGCTGAGCTGGAAACGTTGATGTGAAAGGAAAACCGAGAGAAACCTTTCCCCTGCGCATTCCAATGCAAATGAGTTGTAAATACAAACACAAACAGCATTTTCCAGAGCAATGGAAAACCTCTTGCTTGATTTAGATCAGAGCCCAGGTGGTGGGACAGGATTCTAGGCTGGCACAAATGTTGTTGGAGCAGGACTCCTGGAAAACTTTCTCTTTTGTGGTAGTTCTGTAATTTCAGACTCGAGGTTTTAAGCAGAATATTTTATTGGATTGGGCACAGACACCTGAGCTGGTGACTCCAAACTCCTTTGGTAGTCCATGGAGAGCTAGAAAACCTCAGCAGTGGAGTTCGGAGCATCCTAACACCCAAAATAAATAATTTAAATCATTTATCACACACTCCCTTTTCTCTTTATGCGCTCAACAAGGGGTGACCAGGTTGTAGGGAGACAAAAGGCAATTCTGTAAATTTAGATGAAATTAGTCCAATCCTGTCTTTTAATTTCTCTGTGATCACCTCTATTTGTGCTTTTCATTAACTGGGTATTGATCAGGTTGGTTCAGAAGACTGCAAATCATTGATGAATCACAGAACAGTTTGGGTTGGGAAGGACCTCAAAGATTATCTTGTTCCAAGCTCCTCCCAAAGGACACCTTCCACTAAACTAGGTTGCTCAGGGCCTCCAAACAATCTTGAAGGTCTCTTCCAACCCAAAACATTCTACAATTTTATGAAAATCACAGTTTCCAAGGATGTTTTCCAACAAAACAAGGCCATTTCAGCTGCCTCATACTTCAAGAGGGATCAACCGGGATCATATTTTCACATTTGAAACTGATGCCAGCGAGCAACCAGCTGATGAGGCTCTGGCATTTCTGTACTGAAAAGTATGACCTGTGCTTGGTTTGATTTCCTCTTTGGTAGATCCCAGCTCTGGATTCTTGGATGTGTAGCTCCAGGCTGCCCAGGGAAGTGGTGGAGTCACCATCCCTGGAAGTGTTGGAAAAACAAGTGTGTGTGGCACTTTGTGATACGGCTTAGTGGGCATGGAGGCATTCAACCAAAGGTTGGACTTCGTGATCCTGGAGCTCTTTTCCAACCTAAATGATCCTAAATTTCAATGCTTTTCTAGCAGATGTGTTGCTCCATATCTTTTCCATGTGTAGTGGGTTGAAAGTGAGATGATGGACAAGCTTTTAAGCCAATGATGCTTTTGTGATTTTTGCGTATTTAAAGGCAGCACAGATGTGGGAAATTCGTTCTTCCTTCTTCTGGTCTTCCCACAGAGGGGTGGCTGGCCTGGGCCAAAATCAATCCTCTCCAAGTCAAAAGAAAAGGAAAGGTGAAGGCACAGGAGAAAAACATCACAGAGACACCAAAGTCAGTGAAGAAGGAAGAGCTGAAGCCAGAGGGAGGAGAAAAAGGAGATGCTTCGAACCTAGAAGCTGAAATTATTCTGTAAAGCTGTGGTGATGAACTACGATACATCAGAATACCTGGTAATTCATGAAAGCATGGGAGGGTGGAGAGTTCAAACCTCAGCCATGAGCAAAGGCACCTGTGCTGAAATCAGCAAATGCTAAAGTGATCCGTGATCTAACGAGAAGCTTGAACAGAGTGGTGGAAATCAGTGGTGAAGACCCTTGCCCCCAGGGAAGATGAAGACCTCTGTTCCCAGAGACGAAGATGATTCCAGAGATGGATGAAGAGAACCTTTGCTTCTGAACAGCTCATCCTTAACACAGTGCCTCATTAGCTAAAGATGGAACCTTCAAAAACGGTTGTGGGGAAAGCTGTGAGTTGAGGGAAGGGATTTTCACGTGCAAGCAGAGAACCATCCCAGGTGGCTGCCTTGCTGTGACATTGAAGCCAGGAGAGAACTGTTCTTGTGGAGGTGTCTCCATGGCACCAAAAGAGACTCCTCTCCCTAAGTGAACTGAAGGAAAATTATCATGGAGGTGGTAAACGGACAGAAAATCCCAAGTTTTGTTTCTTTACGTTGACAGTGGGAAAGGAAAGAAGTGGATGGGGGGAGGAGAAGTGTTCTGAAGGTTTATTCTGATTCTTATTTTTTTCCTTTAGTTCTGTTAACAAAGTTTCTTTATATTCTTTAAAGTTTTGAGCCTGCTTTGCTTTCTCCTAATCCTTATCTCACAGAAGGAAAATAAGTAAGTAATGGATTGCAAACTAAGCCACTACACCATGATACTTGTGGAAATCTAACTGGGAATCTTGTCTTTCAGGTCACAAACACTGTGCTCTATCTACACAAAAGAGCTGCATTTTATACAGTTTTCTGAGATAAATCATCCCTTAAATCAGCAGAAATTTGTTCTGTCAGCTCTTGATCCTTATTTCAAGGTATGAGGATGTGTCCTTTCAGCACTGCAGGGTAATGTTAGATCAGGCAAAAGGAATAAGCTGTTTATTCATCCTGCAGGTCCCACTCCAGTGCACCAGGATCGGATTTCTTCCTAAGATGTGCTTTGAAATTTTGCTGAGCCCCACGTGGAGTTCGAGTGAATCTTCTGGATGAAGAGACACTGAGAAATGCTTCAATTTCCAATACAGATGGTGGTTAAACACCAGGTCCTCGTGTTCCCTGTCAATTGTCACCTTAGCAAAATGCTCCTGTGGCTTCCCTGTAATTTAGCACTCCCTCACTGATCCCCTTTTCCCAGCTGCCCATCATCCCCTGAAGGAATTGCAGCACATCAAGTTTCAAGGAAAAAAATCCTCTTTTTCTGAATTTCAGTGTAGGGGTTCGTAATAAAAAATCAATCCGACAAAATCTGTTAGTCTTCTCTCTCTCTCGTTCTCTTTTTTATGTTTGTTTTTTTTTCTTAATCCCTTTGTCCTACCAGGGCCCGTTTTTTTCTGGATGCATTAAGATTTAGCAGCTCATTCTCCAGCAGTTTATTGCTGGGTTACGCATGGGAGAAGATTATTTTAACAAGTGCTTGCCAGCAAAGAGCTCTGCAAGAAAGAGCATTAAAAGAAACTCTCCTAAATACTAAAATAAGTTTAATGTGCGTGTAAATGTAAAGAAAAAAAGTTATTCAAAATATTTTGTATGGGGGGAGAGCACAACATACAACAAGCTCTGGTGGCCTTCATGTTGCAAAAACTGATTTTATTATCTGACTTTTTTTTTTATCAAAACAATTTTTCATGCAGGAGATGGTGATGCCTGGCAAGTGTAAGAAGAAAGTTCATACAAAGGAGAAGTTCCAAGGAGTTTTTTCGTTTTTCATCAACTCTTCTGCCTCGTTAAGCTAAAACTTAATTTGGTTCTATGTAAGGGATCCGTAAGATTTACAAATGACTAACGTTAGTGGGTCTAAAAATGTTTTGAGGATGGTCTGGGGAGTTTGGGTTATTTTTATTGATGCTTTTTTTGGCCAATAAAAGATGACCAGGCAAGGTCTGAACTTATCACAACATCAACAAACTCTTCCAGGATATATCTCAATGGACTTCTGAGGTTGCTTGGTTTGGGGTTTTTTTTGGTTTGGGGATTTTTTTCGGTGTGGTTTCTTTCCTATTTATTTAACTAAACTAGAAGAAGAAGAAGAAGAAGAAGAGGAAGAACAAGAAGAAGAAGAAGAACAAGAACAAGAAAGAAGAACAAGAACAAGAACGAGAACGAGAACAAGAACAAGAACAAGGACTTCCAAAGGGATCAAAATTATCCTTTAAATATTTTCAATTAAGTTGAATTGGGTCATTCCCTTCAATCAGTAAATATATTAAGTTATACCCTCTATGGTATAAATTTACCATTGAAACATTTTGAAAATATCCAATAAATCCTGTGGAAGGAAAACACTTTGACTTCTCCTCTCTAGAAGAAATACAGGGTTTTTTTGTTTCCAGCCTCTAGCTGGAAAAGGCTTTTCTAAAATACTTTAACAGCCTGAAATTGAAGCAAAACATTCAATTACAAGTGAAGAAAACATGAAAGTAAATCCTCAAAATGAACCAACTTGCTTTCAGTTTTGTACCAAACAAGCTGAAACCCACCCACCTCTTCTTTTTTTTTTTTTTTTTTTTTTTTTTTTTTTTTTNTTATTTTTTTTTTTTTTGGATTCAGACACTCACTGTGTATAATTCCAAGTTTCTGCTTCCTAGAAAACCAACCACTGGGAGACAGTGGATGTTTAGTAAACATCAGGGTCGGGGCATATCCATTTGGGATCTATATTTAGGAATATTGCATTGCAACAACCTTGAAAGAAGTGCCCTGCGTGCAGCAGAAAGGAGTCTGACATAAAGAGCTGAGGCACATGTCCATGGAAAGCTTGGCCTCTGGGCTTTTAAGGATAACTCCCAGAAAAATAAACTCTTGTTTTGACTCAGTGTCTGGACAGTGCTGTGTCATAGGAGCAGTTCATGAATCATGGCAAGAAGGAGCATTTCACATTTAATGGCCACCACTTGTTTTCATCTCTATTTCACCAAACCAGAGAATCACAGAATGGTTTGGGGTGGAAGGAACCTTAAAGATCATCCGGTTCCACTCCCCTGCTGTGGGCAGGGACAGCTTCCACTGTCCCAGGTTGCTCCAAGCCCCATCCAACCTGGCTTTGGACACTTCCAGGGATGAGACAGCCACAGCTTCTCTGGACAATCTGTGCCAGAGTCTTACCACCCTCAAAGGGAAGAATTTCTTCCCAATATCCAATGTATCCTGCTCTGTTTAAAGTAATTTTCCCTTGTCCTATCATTGCATGTCCTTGTGATCAAGTCAAAGCTCCCTCTCCAGCTCTCCTGAAGCCCCTTTAGGCACTGGAAGGGGCTCTGAGGTCTCCCTGGGGCCTTCCCTTCTCCAGGCTGGACATTCCCAGCTCTCCCAGCCTGGCTCCAGAGCAGAGGGCTCCAGCCCTTGCAGCACCTTCATGGATACCTCTGAACTCAATCCAACAGTTTTTCTTTGATCTGCTCAGGGAAGTGCATTTTTCAGTCATGGAATCATGGAATGCCAGGTTGGAAGGAGTCTCAAGGATCAGCTGGTCCAACCTTTTTTGGACAAAGCATGATCTAGACAGAATGTCCCAGCACCCTGCCCAGGTGAATCCTAAAATTTTCCGATGTTGAGGAATCCACGGCTTCCCTGGGGAGATAATTCCATGCCTCATTTTTTCTCATGGGGAACAACTTTCCTCTAGTGTCCAGTCAGAATTTCCCTTGGAGTAACTTGTACCCAGTATCCCTCCTCTTTTCCATGTGACAGCTTGAAAAAAAGGGAGCCTCCATCTTCCTTTCAGACACCCTTTAAATACTGTAAACACTGGAATGCGATGACAAGGTCTCCCCTGAGCCTTCTTTTCTCAACGATGGACAATCACAGTTTGTTTGCCTCAGTCTTCCCTCATGTCAGGTTTCCCAGACCTTTGATCATTTTTTGTGGACCCCCTCCAGTCTGCCCACAACTTTTTTGAATGGCAGGGACCAAAACTGGACACCATATTCCAGGTGTGGCCATGCAGGCTCTGAGCTGAGTGGGATAATGACCTCTACCTCTACTGGTGATGCCTTTGTTGATGCCACCCAGCATCCTCTTGGCTTTTTTAGGTCATGGCAGGACTCTGCTCATTCACATTGAGTTCAATGTCCACCAGGATCCCCAGGCCCCTTTCCACAGAGCTGATCCCCAGATGGGTTGATCCCAGCCCGTGCTGCACTCGTGGATTATGTTTTTCCAAGTGCAGGACCTTACAAATGTATTCCCATCCCTAGAAGAGCTCAAGGCCAGGTTGGATAGGGCTTGGAACAACCTGGCCTAGTGGCAGGGGGGTGGAATGAGATTATTTTTAATGTCCCTTCCAACCCAAACCATTCCCTTATTCAGTGATTTTATAATTTATAACAACTGCAGGGACAAATTGAGCTAAACCCATGAAAATCTGCCCAGCTGAGCTCACCAAAAGCAACATGTGTTGCTACTTGTTTGTACTGAGCCGAGCAATTAAGATGCATCTCAGGTATTGACTTGGCTTGTCTATTCTTATCCTTCCTCCATTATTTACAACTCCGTAGCATTTGCAGAAAATTCTGCTCCATTAAGATTCCCATCCCATCGGAATGGCAGGTTTTTCACCCCATCCTTTGTAAATCAGGCTCGGTGTGAAATGTATTATATATCACACTCATTAACGCAGCCCAGGAACACATGGCTGGGAAGATAAGATGCTTCACGAAGAAGGGAAATGCTGATCTCAGCCTGCCTTCCCTGCAAAGGAAATGTCAGGAAAACTCCAGCACAATGGGATTCTTCAATCATCTTCCCCAATAACGCGTTCCCCTCTCTAACTACCCCTCCGAGTCTCCCTCCAGCTCACTTTGTGTTTGGCCTTTTGAAAAGCAACAGCAAATTATAAATTCACAGGGAGGATATTGAGCAGTTCAGCAGAGTCCAGGAGAGATGGAAAATTTTCTTTTATTCTTCTTGCAACAAGTATAAGCTCTACAAACATCACCAACAGGGCGAGACTCTGAATTTGCAAATCAGGGAATTATTCCATCTCCTTTAGCTCACAGTATCTCCATCTTCCCTAAGTTTTCAGAAGAGAGAATACTGAAATCCTTCGTTCAAAAATGAATGCTGGCATTTCTTTCGTGGGTTCAGAAATATGTTCCTAAAGAGTTGCACTTTTCATTTTAGCAAAGTGATAAGACCTTTATCTTCTGCCAGGATATTTCAGGCAGAAACCCAGAAGTTCTGACTTCTCGAGCTCGGATTAGTGCTGCATCCACATCCTTTGAGGTGATTGATTTTTTTCTGCCTGTAATTTCTTGGCACACGTCGTGCTGCATCTTTATAACTAATATTTGTTGCTGAATGCTTGTTATCACTGGGAGCTGAGCAACTGGAGCAGAGTTTAATGTGCCACTTATCATTTTCCAAGTGCTATTATTGCCTTTCTATCAGTGCCTTCACACGAGGCTGCAGGACCACAACGACAGTGGTGCTTTGCAGTCGTCAGCACTGATTCCCAGAGAATTTGTGTTCCCATCCTGTGCCAGCCTGGGCAGCTTCCAAATAATATTTACTGAATCTCCTGTGCTGGGTTGGTGATGCCCCAGCGATATGGGTGAATGAGAACAGTCTAGGGGTAGGTGAGAACAGATTCTGAGCTACTGGTTTTTCAAATTCCCTTGTATTTTCTTGACAAGTTCGCTTCTTATCCTGGTGACAATTTCCTGGGGTTTGTAAGTGAACAAAGAACCTGAAGAGCATTTGAGGTTTCATGCAGGGGGGAACTGAAAAGGCAGGAAAATAATTTCCTCATTTTCCCCTGTATGAAACACAGATATTTAGCATTTGAAGCAGTATCTCATTTCTAAATTTTCTTCATTTTACGAGAAGAAAAAAAGCTCCATTGAAACATTTCCCCAGTTCAGAGCACTGAGTGACTTGAAACATTTCCTTTGGATCTGGCAGCTTTTTGGTTTCCTTCCAAACAGCAACAAAATCATTCTTTTTAAGAAAGCATCAGGGAAGCCACAGACAATTTTTCCTGCTGTGGGGTAGCAGCCACACGCACACGCTGCCTCCCAGCTGTGTCCCTGCTGAGACAGTCCCTTCTCCCTGACAATAAAACCCATCTCAACACCAAAGAGACACCTCTCACCCTTCAGGTCTCTCCAGACAGGATTTGTTCCCTCCAGGAGTTACCTCTCCCTTAGGGGAAAATGTTGAACATGCCCAGAGCAGCAGAAGCCTGAATTTGGAATATCTTGCATGCTGCAATGTCCATTCATTCATTGGCAAAGGGGGAAAGTGCATTTTCAGTCCCTTTCTCAGAGAACAGAATTTTCATCCCGAGGTTCCTGCCCCACTCTGTGAGCAAAGATCAGTGGCAATTCACAGAATCACAGAATTACAGTGATGCCTTAGGTTTTAACTCTCATATTTTTCAAGTCTTGTGTTGCTTGGTGTGTAACTAAAGTGCGTCGTAGCCTGTGAGCTGCTGCTCTCTCATGCTGAGATGGACAGAACAAAACCTCTCTGGGTTTGCACTCCAAGGACACCCAGGCTGTGCAGGCCCAAAGCCTCTAAAGGGGGGCAAGCGGAGGGGAAATTACATCATTAGCTAAAGTTTTAATTGGCAACTTTATGCTGATATGCAAATGAACCAAACCTATAAAGATGTGGGGAACTCGTGACTCGTCATCCATCTTGGGGTCCATTTTTGGACATAGCCTTTGGCTCCCAGGGTGCACCTTTGAAGGCCTTTCCAATAAATACTGACTTTTATTCCCTAATTCCTGTCTAGGCTCTGTTTCTAGGGAGCCTCTCAAGACATCAACAGAATGAACCAGGTTGGAAAAGACCTTTAAGATCATCTAGTCCAGCCTATGACCTAACACCTCCTCATCAAATAAACCATGGCACTGAGTGCCACGTCCAGGCTTTTTTTAAACTCATCCAGGGATGGTGATTCCACCACCTCCCTGGGCAGATGATTCCAGTGTGCAATCACTCTCTCAGTGAAGAATTTTTTTCCAACGTCTAACCTAAACTCCCCCTGGCACAGCTTGAGACTGTGTCCTCTCGTTCTGTCAGCTGCTGCCTGGAGAAAGAGACCAAGCCCCACCTTTCAGGGAGCTGTGGAGAGTGATAAGGTCACCCCTGAGTCTCCTTTTCTCCAGGCTGAACAGCCCCAGCTCCCTCAGCTGCTCCTCACCGGTTTGTGTTCCAAGCCCCTCACCAGCCCTGTTGGCCTCCTCTGGAAGCGTTCGAGCCTCTCCACGTCCTTCCTGAGCTGAGGGGCCCAGAACTGGACACAGCACTCGAGGTGTGGCCTCACCAGTGCTGAGTACAGGGGAAGATATCAGATTCACCACCTGCAAACCCAAGAGATCAGAGAGCACCTCCTGTACCTCTGTCCAGCCCTGCCCTGAGCTGAGCGGGGAGCAGAGATTAACAGGTGAGCACAGGTTTGGAATTGTGAAAACAGAGCACTCATTGAGTCATTAGGTTGGAAAAGACCTCCAAGATCATCAAGTCCATCCTTTAACCCAATATCCCCACACCCACTAAACCACATCACAAAGGGCCACATCCACTCATTTTTGAACACTTCCAGGGATGGCGACTCCACCCCTTCCCTGGGCAGCCTGTTCTGGTGTTTAACCACTCTTCCAGTGAAGAAATTATTCCTAATATCGAATGTGATCCTACCCTGGTGCAGCTTGAGCCTTTTCCCCTTGTCCTGTCAATATGAGTGGGAAGAAGAATGTTTTCTGATCACAACCTGAAGTCGTCTGTGCAAACGCAGGGGAAAATTAGCAGCACAGTCCCTGCTGATACTAAGGGGTCAGGCTTCCCCTGCTGGAATCTGTCCTCAGCTCTGGAATGGTTTGGGATGAAATGCCAAATCTGTCTGCCATAAATTCTTCAGTTCCTTCTTTTCCCCTTTGTTTTGAAGGTGAAAATGAAAATTTTCTCTCTTACTGTCCTAATGTGACGACCTGTCCCTGACTCTTCACATCTGCCACTAAGGGAAGGGCAAAAAGAACAAAGTAGGAGAGTTGATCAGCACTTTGGTTAAAAGGTGATGCAGATTTGCATTACATTATCATTAAAAATGTGTAGTCTTTACATATCACACCCAGACACACAGCCTTCCTGAAAATCAGAGTGGTTGTGGGCACCCCATCCCTGGAAATGTCCAAGGCCAGGTTGGACAGGGCTTGGAGCAACCTGGGATAGTTCAAGGTGTCCCTGCCTGTGTCAGGGGATGGAACTGGATGATCTTTAAGATCCCTTCCAACCCAAACCGTTCCATGATTCTGACTGTGGATCAATTGATCAGCTCAGATATCAATACAGGGAAAATTGACTATTTTAAACAGTTTATAAATAACATCTCCCACGCTTTATGGATGAGGAACATACTCGAACAAGTAATTTCGTGGGGACTTCCTATTAAAATATGGGATATGTGGAGTTACCTCATCCATCACTGACAGTGAGATCACCTTTGCTGGTATGAGTTATCTCAGCTGCTCTTCAGGAGTGTTAAGGAAGATTCATAAGGAAGATGTCAGAGCCTGAACATCTCTGGATGTCCGAGTCAGGTCTGTAGGTGCAAAGGGCATCACCATGTGGCAGTAAATAAGAAAAGAAAGGAAGAAAGGTCCATTTGGTCCCCCAGAATGACCCAGGGGAATGTTGGCCTGGGCCAAAATCCTTTCTTTGGGTCAAGCAAAGAATTCAGGCTTTGCTTGAAGTGGCTTCTCCACTTCGCAAGCAAAGAGAAGGAGTTTGCTTTTTCTCACACAAGAGCAATGAAATGCATAGAAATCCCTGGAAAGGAGAGGAAGATTTGGAGGCAGGCTATTAACGTGCTTCACAGCATGGAAAAAACCATTCTGCACTCAGTTGTAATTGGGAGTTACTCTTAAATAACTTTGCTCCTCCTCATCCGTGTGCTCTTACCCCTCACAGCAGCCACCTCCAGGCTAAAATGAACCCAAGAACTCTGGGAAAGCAACAGGAATTGGGAGCTGCAGGACAGAAAAAAAAAAAAAAAGCAAACTGTGGCTGCACACTTGGTCTTACGTTCCCATGAAAACACAGCAAAATGTGATTTCATCGTGACTGAACAAGGGAAGAGCTCTGTCTGCTAAATCATCTTTACTACAAAGCCCCTTGGGAAGAAATTCTACATGGAAATAGAAACTGCTTCCCTGACAAACAATGAGCAGGCTTTAGTGCATCCAGTTACGGCTAAAATTTCAACAGATGAGCTGTTGCATTGCATTTATTTTCCTCCTGCAGTGCTCAAAACACTGTTTACTCCTCAGCTCTGCCTCTCGCAGTCGTAATGATACAGCACAGCGAGAAAGCTGGAGCAGGAGTAAAAAGAAAGATTTGGGGGCACGGGGGAAAGGGAAATAATCTCCAAAGGCATTATAAAAACGTAAATAATAAGTGTCATTTAAAATGTCCTCTTGGGCTGAGTCATTTGCACAAAGATAAGCCGGGTCATACAAGAAGCTGTTGGAAGAATCCTCTGGGAACGATGAATTAGAGTCAGTGGCATTGCTGCCACCATTCTTGGCTCTAATTCCTGCTATTTATGGATGGCTGCTCCCATGTCCCAACATTATTTTGCTGGCTGCTGAAACAAGGTGAGAAGGGAGAGCTTTCCATGGCCTTTTTACCTGCAGGACCTGGAGCATCGGAATGAGCAGCTCAAAAAGCAGAGGAAGTTTTGTATTCAGTTGGCTTCTAAATTAAGTTCATCGCTACGAGCTGCATCTGTCACCCACCCCAATTCTCACACAGTCTTTGGTGCCCTCTTAGCTTTTACATGGAACTTAAAACAGGAGAGATTTCTTGATGTATTAAATCCCATTAAAAGGCAAGGATAGTTCCCATTATGATGCCTTAGGTTTTAACTTCTATATTATTCAAATCCTGTCTTGCCCAGCGTGTACCTCTGAAGTTTCTTGTAGCCTGCTGACTTCTGTTCTCCAGACATAACAAAGCCTCTCTGGGCCTGCTCTCCAAGGACACCCAGGCTGTCCTGGGCCCAAAATGTGTAAACCAACATCTTGGAAGGGGGGTGAGCTCAGGGAGATTACATCATTAGCTAAAGTTTTAATTGGTGAATTTATGCTGATATGCAAATGGACCAAACCTATAAAGGTGTGGGGAACTCGTGACTCGTTGTCCACCTTGGGGTCCATCTTGGGGTCCAGCTTGGAGCCTTTGGCTCCCAGGGTGCACCTTTGAAGGCCTTTCCAATAAATACCGACCTTTATTCCCTTATTCCTGTCTGGGCTCTGTTTCCAGGTAGCCACTCCAGGCATCAGTTATCCCTCCAGCTCTGCAGCATGAAACAACGTTGGGGTTCTTGGGATGTGGCTACTCCAGGTCTCACTGTTCACACCTCACACATACCCAGTTCACAGCCTAGTTCAGTGAGCTGCTGTCCATAAAGAAAGTGATTTTATCCCTATCCATCCTAGCAGAGGATGCTCCGCATCCACAGATATTTTTGTCTGCCTCCAAAAATGCATCAAAATGTGCGGAGATATCTTAAATAGCTGACTTTTCTCTCAGAAATAGCTCCATGAAGACCTTAGACCCCCTTCCAGTGCCTAAAGGGGCTCCAAGAGAGCTGGAGATGGACTTTGGTCAAAGAATGGAAGTGACAGGACACAGAGAATGGCTTTAAGCTGAAGGAGGGCTGGTTTCAATTGGATATTAGGAAGAAATTCTTCCCTGGGAGGGTGGTGAGGCCCTGGCACAGAGAAGCTGTGGTTGTCCCATCCCCAGAAGTGTTCCAGGCCAGGTTGGATGGGGCTTGGAGCAACCTGGGATAGTGGAAGGTGTCCTTGCCAATGGCAGGGTTGTGGGATGAGATGAGCTTTAAGGTCCCTTCTAACCCAAACCATTCTGTGATTCCATGATTCTGTGATTCGTGGTCCTGAATCCCCTGCTCCTGGGTCTGCTTAGTTATTCACAAATTTTGGGCTTTAACAGTGAGTTTAATGAGATCAGCAACTCCTCATTTAAAAAGTTCTGGGTTTTGTGCCTGTAGCATCGGCTTTGATGTTTATAATGGAAATTTTAGATGCATCTTCGAGGACAAGTTTGATTTATAACTGCAATATCCAGGACAGGGGTTCTCCTCACCCCTCCTTCATTCCATAGGATCCTACCATGGTTTGGGTTGGGTTGGAAAGGACCTTAAAGCACATATATTTCCTATTTCCCACACCAACTTGCTCAAGGCCCTGTCCAACCTGGCCTGGAACAGGGCACCCTCTCCACCCTTTTAGACAGGGAAACAGGGCAGAGGAGCCCAAGCCCTGTGAGATGTTACTCAACCACAGCCTCCAGCAGCTCTGTCTGGAGTTTCAGTGCTGCAGCTTCTCCCATAATTAAAACAACAATATTCTGGCAATTTAATTTCACTCAACTTTTGATCCTTAGCTGTAGCAGAGAAAAGATTTTTAAGATGAGGTGGTGGAGGGATGATGTGGTTGCTGTACTGAAGATCTGCAAGGGAACAGTTAATTCTGGGCTCTGCTGGGGAATGCTGTGATTTAAACACACAGAGAGGATGGTTTGGGTTGGGCTCATTTTCTTGGCATGAGAAGTGACACAATTCCCCTGTTATTCCTTGGTCTCTTGTCTGATTTATCACTTTCACCAGTCATACCAAACAGCTTCATGCCAATGTTTTTGCTGGTGTCTGTTTGCCTGGAAAACAAGCAGTTCTCCACGGCCGCATTTCCTCACAAATATTTCCACCAGGCTTTCCAGAAGGCCTTAGGCTGCAACCAGAGGAGTTTGTCCAACGTCTTCATGATTCCCTGTCCTAGGTTACAATGTCAGATGTAACCAAAAGCGTGTATTCTGTTATCATCTTCACAAGCTGTTAAAGCAGGTGGGGCAGTGCTCGTTATCTACCAGGACTCATCCCTGATAACTCCCTCAGGGGTGGTTATCTCTGTTAATGGGCAATCAAGGACCCACCGCATGACTTAGTCCATTGTGGGATGCCCCGCCCAGGGGGAGGAGCCAAGCATTCCCACCTGGATATAATCTGGGGTGTGGAACAGCACAAACAGCCCTTACCCACTGGATTCCCAGAGGACAAGAGATATTGTTGGACCTTCAGGTGAAAAACCAGACCTTTCTACAGGATCACTGTTTCAACAGAACTCTTTCATCCGGACTGCTACCACCACCCTGACTAACAGGGTGTCAGGTTGTATCTTGACTCTGTCAGTGTTCTTGTACTATTGTGTTCATTTTTAATTTTCCTATTAAATTTTAATTCTGACTTGTGATCTCCCACTGCATTGTTTTCAAACTAGTACATTCCCTTAGTAGATAAGATAAATTTGATTATAAGATATGTTTTAGACCATTCCTGGGTCAAAGAAATGTCTGAGACCTTCATAAATGTCATTTCAGCTTCCTGTATGCTGGACTCAACAGCTTTATATGGGGAAGGGGGAATTTCTACGTTGCATTAACTCCTTCTCTTGCCACCAGTAATAAGAAATATCAAATTATTTCTTCATTATGAGATCCAAATTTAAACCTGGCCTAAATCTACTGCAAACCATGACCGCCCACTTTTAGTCCAGGTTGTAGATGAGGCTGAATCAGCAATAACTGCTGATGGAACAGCCTGTAAAACATTTGTTGATCCTGAGGTTCCTGCTGCATGAAGATCTTGTGTCCTGAAATGGATCCTGTTCTGTACACCCAATAGCTCCAATTTCATGATCCTAATAGAAACCCTTTAAAGGATTGTGGTTTGGATGATAGACAGGTCTGGATTTTGGAGTAGACTCAAAGCTTTAATTTGCATCTTCTCTATAAAACTCCCGCTGCTTCTGCGAAGCTTCTGTGAAGATTTAATATTCAGCCTTAGCAAGGAATTTCTCCCAAATCCTTAAGTCTACCCTAATTATAGCTCTTTCCATATGGATAATGCTGCTGTCCTTCACCTCCTCGTGGTGATGAGGTTGATCTGTTATCACAGAGATGTCATTTTTTTTAGCAACCCTGAAAATTGAGACACTTCCCTTGCACTGGAGACCTTCCAGCAGCCAAAAGGCTGAAGACAGAATATTCTCTCTGGGCATAAAGTTTTATTACTCCTTGTGTCTTTAAAGGATAAAATCCTGAGGGATCCACAGGTGTTATTCACAGCTAAATGGGGACAAAGAGGGAGGTCAACGTGAGTAGCCCATTTATTTGATTACTTACACTAGGTGTGATTTCATGAAACATAATTATGGGGGCTTTTTTTAATTTTTGCAGGTTGGATGGACAGGTGAAAGCGCAGATTCTGCTATAGCCTGAGTTATGGAGCTTTATTGAGGAGCAGAGGTGTCAGAATTAGCGGGGGGGGGCGGATGTGGGAGAGGGGAAGAGGAATAAAAAATGCAAATACCATTTCTGAAAGTTAGGACCAGAAATCTGCTTTTATAATCCTTGTATCACTTGGCCAAGCTCAAAACTCTGGAGTTGATCTGGGGTAGGGGTCCGTGTGAGGTGTTTTTCTGACACATTTCTGATTTGCACTGGCATGGTCTGCATTATTTTACCTAAATATTTATCTTTGAGAATCTTTGTTATTTATTTCTTGAAACTTTGTCTACACATACATATACACAGGCAAACACACTTCATTTCATTTAGCTGCTTGTTCAAATTCTTATTTAGTCCATGTTATATTTTTTTATTTTATTTTATTAGAGATGATTAGTAAAAAACCAAAACAAGGCTGTATTTTAAAGATCAATGCTTGCACTTAAATCCAGCTCTGATTCTATCTTTTTGTGTTGTCAGGCCCACCCTCGTGTGCTTGAGCTGCTGCTAAAGGTCAGAGCTGTCAGGAACCAGCACTGGGAGAATGCACTGAAAAGGGTAAAATGACAGACAGGTATGGGAAGAATGAGAATTAAAAGTGCTCTCTCTTAGCAGGACAGAAAATCAAATTGTCTCCGATATAAGCCTGCATTTCTTGTCATCTCCATGCTTCTGTCCAGGGCATCTCCATGAGCTGCTTGCTGAGATGTTCTTCACCACAGGGATTAAGAAAGTGGACACTTTCTTCCTCACAATTAAAAAAAAAATTATTCTTTGGTCTCAGGCCTAAAAGGAATCTCTTGCCTTTGCACGTCCCTACTTAGAAAGTTTCCTTGGATATTTTAGCCAATTGTGCCATGTAAACCCACAGTACTTTGTGTGTTGGATAAGATCATACAGAGTCTTCATATTTGGAGCCTGGTTTCTGGCAGAAAAGGAAATATATATATTATATATATAATAGATAATGTAATATTAATTTAAAATATATATATTTTATA
>VZRO01002176.1:189375-236112 GCA_013397915.1 Daphoenositta chrysoptera | reverse complement strand
AAAGTGTAAACTAAAAGCCTCTGAAAGGGGGGCAAGCTGAGGGGAATTACATCATTAAACTGAAGCTTTAATTGGAGAGTTAACCCTGGCTATGCAAATGAACCAAACCTATAAAGATGTAAAGAACTCGTGACCTGTTGTCCATCTTGGGGTCCAGCTTGGCAACAGCCTCTGGCTCCCGGGGTGTACCTTGAAGGCCCTTCAAATAAATACCCACCTTTATTCCCTTACTCCTGTCTGGTCTCTGTTTTTAGGTGGCCTCTTAAGGCATCATTGGAAAAGGTACCTTTTGTGCTCCATCTCCTGCCCCACCCTCTCTGCAGCACTCCACGTCTGTGATTGCCACTTGCCCAGTCCCTGCCCAGAACCAGGTGTTCTAAACCTGAGCTGACTCCTCCTCCTGCAGTGAGGATTTATGGATTTATGGATCACAGCCTGCCCGCTGATAAAACAGCAGCACATTCCGTGCACGTTCCCCAGTTATCCCACTATTGTCTCCCAGGAGCTGCCAGAGGGTTTGTCAGCCTAGATCCAATTAAGATTGGGGTCAGCCTGCTTTACCCACGACATGATAAATGTCCTGCTGAGTTTACAGCACCATCTCCCTGGAGGTGGCCAGGATGTGCATTCCTGAGGGGACTTTGTTCACATCTGATGCTCAGTTGCTCCTCACTGGGCTTTGCTCCCCCAATATCTCTCTTTTGGGGCTTGTCTTTGTTAGAAGAAACTGGGGAAGTTTGAATTGCAATGAAGAGTGAGTGTTAGATTATGCATTATTTAGATTATTAACTGTTATTATAATTAGATATGAGTAGTAAATTCTTCCTTGTGAGGATGGTGAGGCCCTGGCATAGATTGCCCAAAGAAGCTGTGGATGCCTCATCCCTGGGAAGTGTTCAAGGCCAGGTTGGATGGGGCTTGGAGCAACCTGGGATAGCGGAAGGTGTCCCTGCCTGTGTCAGGGGATGGAACAGGATGATCTTTAAATCCCTTCCAACCAAAATCATTCCATGATTCCATGTAACTCATTTAGTCATCAGTCTTTCCACTGATGGTTCTCCAGGTCAGAAGGTGGAACAGGTTTCTTCAGATACACATATCCAATCTAAATTTATCCTCTTTTTACTTAAAGCCACTCCCCCAAAGTCTCTCAACAGCAAAGAAAGTCCAAAGTCAGCCTCCAAGAGGGAATATTGAGGGAAATACAACTCTAGAACTTCCTTAAGTGTTTGCTCTGCCATCAGAGACAGGATATATCACCAGATATTCTGTTAGCCTGTCCCAGGATAACCATCCCTGTAGGTATCTACAAGCACAGGAGCTTTCCAGTTCCCAAGGGATATTCCCCAATTTCCCTACAATTATGGAGTGAAATACATGGATTTTCCAATTGTTCTTTATGCAAATTTATTGGCGACAGACAACAACGGAGCAGTCAAGGTTCCTAACAGCTGGCTAGCTTATTCCTGGGGAGGAGGAGCTATCCCACGCTGGGTGCCTGACCAGGTCAGAGACCAGGATCCTTAGGGAAGCCCCCTTTTAGAGTCCTCCCGGGAGCACCACCCCCCTTCCCAAAAGTCCTCCCCGTGGGGATGATCTCACTGGTGGCTGTCGCGTGGTCCGGGCGATTGGTTCATTCAAATGAGCGATGTAGGAGCAATGAGTGATTGGTGAAGTTCTGATCCAATCCCGATCCTCAGGTTATCCCCTTATGCTAATCCCAGCTGACACCATTTTCCAGAAGATTCCCCGTTTCACTCCTGTCGATCCACTCAAGGCTTATTACTAATACATAAACGAACCTAAAAAGTAGCCCACCCCGTTTTCCCAAACTCCACTAACCATTCAAGAAGTTTAACGGTATCTTGAACAAATTAACCATTAACCTTTTAACAAACAATTAACAATTAACAGAAAAAAAAAACCCTGTAACAGGGGACTACAAAAGTCAACCTCCCACCTCCATTTACAACATGGAGCAAATTCTCTTTGATCCCCAATTCTCCACCCACCCCACATGGTGCAGTCTTAGCCTGAATCAACACCCCAGCTATTAAGATTCCTCCAGCTGTACCCTGGCAGCATTCCTCACATGCAAATACATTTGTTTGCCTTAAATGACAGTTTGGAACAGAGAGCTTCGGAGTCTCATTTTTAGCCAATTACCCAGCATTTGCTTTGCCCAATTTGCATGGAGAACAACCTATTACTGCTCTCAGTCTGGGGGGAATTGTTTGCCTTTTGCAGCCTCGCAAGCTGCAGATGGAGCCTAATTCTTTTTTTTTTTTTCTTTTTTTTTTGTAAATATGGAAAACAATAAAGCGCGGAGGGAATGGTCTGTCTGTGGATGTTAAGTAGGGAGAGAGCAGAGAGCGCCTGACCACTGAAAACTGTGGCCTTGATTATTGCTAATTAACTATGGAAAAAATGAGCCAGTGTCATCAGATCTCCTGCACTGCTTCATTGCAATGCAGTACTTTTGATAATCCTGTCTCCATATTCTAAGGAATCTCAAAATTAATGATTTCTTAGCGGGATTCAAGGACCCCATGCACTGCTGCTAATTTTTGACATCAAAATGATGCCCTTTTTTAAATAACTTTTCCTCCTCAAAACCTTTTGAACACCTACTTCACCTCCATCAGATAAATTACATTTTGATTTTTTTTTTACTCTCCCTTAGTGGAGATATTCTAGAGCTAACTGGATACAATCCTGTGCCAGGTGCTCTGGGATGGCCCTGCAGGGAGGTGGCACCAGATGACCCCACTGAAGTCCCTTCAAACTTTACCCGTTGTGGGATTTCTTGTGGGAGTTCTCAGCTTTAAGAAACTTTAAAAGATCTTTGAAAAATTGGAGCAAGTATCTTTTAAAATAACCTCTCAAAGTGTACAGACCAAACCCATTTAATCATTTATATCCATTAAGTTATTTAGATGTCACACTCCCATTTACTTCAGAAAAATTAAGCCACCTCAGTGGGTCTGGTCCCTCTTTGATTTCTCAAACATTCGCCCATTTTTCATCATTGTTTTCACATGTAGTAGCCAAGGAGCAATGAATCTTTGATTAGATCATTAAAAACCAGAGACAGGCCAGTTTCTGAATGCTGGTTTCTTGCTTCTAATTGTGATTTCCAGGAAGATCCTCTTCCAGTCTTATCAATTGTATTTTTGCAGCCAAACCATAGTGGTGACAATGCTTTAGAGCATTCAGGATCCCAATTTCCAGGGTCTATTGAGGGTGAGGATGTATTAGGAGTAGTTTCCTTGGTGGAAATAATTCTTGGAGCTGTGGCACACAGTTGTGTTCCTAGGGAATACATAAAAGAAATGCAATGTGTGCATCTCATTACCCAAGAACAAGAAAAAAAAGAAATAATATAAATGTGAGGATAAGAAAAATGTGGTTGAAGGTCTCACGGGGAATGAAAAGCTCAGCTCTTGAAGAAGGAGAAAAAAAAAGATCTGACCTGGCTTATATCACTAAAATGAGGTGAACACACTGAGGAGCACCTGGAGCATTGGACATAGAGGGAGAAGAGCCTCTTCATTGAAAAGTCAATACAGGCAGAAGAAAAAGATTTATTTAGGCCAGAAATAAATTTTGACTGAAAATTGGAGGATGATTCCTGGCTATCAGAGGAGAGAAATTCTGGAATAGGATCCCAACAGAACTAAAATCTTGAATGTTCAGAAGGCAAAACACAACAGGATGAGAGGAAACAGCTTCAGGTTGTGTCAGGGGAAGTTTAGATTGGATAATAGGAAAAATTTGTTTCTCCAGAGGGTGGCCAAGGACAGGCTGTGCCACCCCCCCTGGAGGGATTTAGAAGACGTGTGGATGTGACACTTGGGGACATGATTTAGTGGTGGATCTGTCACTGCTGGGTTAATGGTTGGGCTCAGTGATCTCAGAGGACTTTTCCAACCTAAACAATTCTATTATTTTATTATCAATTTAAATAACTGGGTTTGTAAGACATGGAGCCCCAGGGGACTGGAGATACGACCCAGGTGGTCCCTTCAGGTGACCCTCCTGGGCTGGGGTTCAGGTGGGCAGCAGGAGAAGCAAGAACCCAGCAGAGAAACATCTTTCAGCACGAGATGCTGGGAAATGCAGTCAGCTCTCTGGGTGCTGCCAGCATCTGCTTTTCTTTGCCTCTCTGCACATTTGTTCTGTACCTGGCAGACACCACAACACCGTTGATTTATGGCTTTTCTTTCTCTTTCCTCCCAGTGGCAGAAGGCAACTTTGTGGTGCCCAAGAGAAGCAGAACATAAAAACCCTGGACAAAGGCTATGAAACTGGTTTCTCTTTTTGCTGCCTCCAACAAAACGTGTCACTTATTTTGATGGTTTGTAACTCTGGACAACCCGTGTTCAAACAACACAAAAATAATCAAAATCCCTGTCCCTACAGGTCTTATTACTGAGGAAAGATCTTGCCACAGCTTCCTCTCTTGGAAGGAAGCCTTGTTTAAAGAATTAGCAGAAATCTGCCAGTGGGCAGTTGGAAAGGGAAACGGGGTACAGGGGTCCCAACAGGAATCGAGGGCATCTTGTGTTTGGACCTGATGAGCATTTAATTGCACTGCTGCAATTCCCAATGTGTTTTTTCCTGGCAATTTAAACTGTAAAATAAAATTCCAGCAGGGTGCAAAGAGCCTTCAGCATCTTCTCACCTGCTGGTGGAAGGTGTCCCTGCCCAAGGCAGGGGAGGTTGGAATTAGGTGACCTTTAATGTCCCTTCCAATCCAAACCATCTCTGATTCTGTGGTAATACAGGGCTGGAAGCAAGAGAGGTTCATTAAATCTCACTGTTTAGAAAGAAAATAACTCCTCACGCTTCAAACTACAAAGCAAGGGATAACCAGCAAGCAGCAGGAACGAAATTCCAGTTCATTACAGGTGAGGTCATTGTCCACAGGGGCAATACTTCATGGGTTTCTCTGCATTAGAGAAGAGCAAAGGCTGGTGTCACACAGGTATTTTGCAGAAATAAGAACATTCCTGCATGGCCATCACCACCCTGGCAACGACTCAGATGTGGGACTTTTAGGAGGTGTGAACACTTTGCAGAGGGAGTTCCTTGAGTCAGGAGCTACAGCAGAGAGTCCCTACTGGATCAGCCGAGACCCGTAAGGAGTTGGGGGTTTGAGAAATGGATCTTTTCTGCTAAAAGAGTCCCTCAGAAGAGTCCTGGCGTTGTCCACTGACAGTCACCCACCACAAACCATGACCTGCCAACACCTCGGAGGGACGAGTTCATTTCCAGAGGTAAAACAGGTGGGCATCCATTTGTGTTAATCCACTGAGATCCAGATAGAGAAGCAGCCTGGACTCCTTCTGCTGTGTCACTCACCAAGGCATTTCCAGGAGATGTTTTATCCTTTTAAGGACTAGAAAACCACCCTGGAAAATACGGTCCAGACACCAGCAGAGCCATGAGATGTCACCCTCTATTCCTCTCACAACACACAACTGCTGTATTGTGTGACACTCTCCCCTTCCACCTCAACCAGGAATTAAAGATGGGGAAAAATCATTGCATTTTCACAGGAGTTCTTGATTTTAGGTCAGAATTACCAAAATCATAGATTGTGGAGGGGCACAACCACTGCACATTGGGCAGCATCCAAGGATCTTTAACTTATTCAGCCATTCAGACCTCGGGCTCCACTTTTACAGTATAAATATCTTCCTTAAGAAATGCTGCAACCTGACTTTAATAACTTATAACTGTTAAATAAACCATCTATAATACACTCGGTGAGGTTGCAAATGACACAAACAGCTCTTTAATAAGTCAGGGATAATGGGAAGCAAAATGCATTAGCAGGGAAGGGTTGTGATTTAGGATTATTTGAGGGTAGTAGTAGATCTTGTGGGTCTTTGGAGTGCATTCTTACAAATATATTAATTCCTAAAGGCTGTCAGCCTTGGTTCAGTTTAATTAAAAAAAAAAAAAAAGGGAATTAAAATGTTGCCATCCGCACTTTGAGGTTTTAAATAATAATAAACCTTACTTATTTGCTCATTTTCAAAGCATTATACAACCTGCCACTGTGAGGCAGAATAAAATCTAAAAGTTTAATACGTAGATCATGCTTGTTGTTTGAAAAGACACAAGAAGTGTTTCTAATTAGAGGAGGGTGTTTATAATTAGAGGAGGGTGATGCCTTGTGACGTTCAAGGTTTTTATTGAAAGGTTTTATACTTTGCTCCACTTCTGTTTATGGGCTATGCCTTTATTTTATAAATGCATGCTTGTTTTTTATCCTCCCTTTCACTTCTTTTTGGCTTTCATTTACTTATGCCGTATTTTTCCTTTTTTTTATTTTTTCCCTGATAGATGGGGAGATAAACATTTATTATTTTTTATAAAGCCTAAATTTTTAGGCATAAAGCAACTCACAGGCTTTTGTCTGGGAAGATTCTCTCCCATTTTTTCCTGATGTGTTTGTTCCCTCATGAATTGCGAGGCATCGCTGTGGTGAGAGTCACCATGGAGGCCACACATCTTTTCCAGCTGTTTCCAGACAAAATTTCAGGAGCAAACCTGGTTTGGGCTCGTTTTGTACTGACCTGTGCTCAAGTTGGTACAAAGTGACACCTTGGCTTTGTTTTTTGTGCTCAACAGTCACCAATTTAATTTTTCTGGCGGTGACCTGGCACATAAAAGCACTGTTTCTATAAATACATCAACAACAAAAGGAGGGGTAAGGAGGCTCCATCTTTTCTTGGGCGAGAGGGGAAACACGGTGACAAAGGCTGAGGAAAAGGTGGGTTTCATCTCTTCTCCCGAGTATCAAGTAGCAGGATGAGACTGTCAGGAAAATTAATCCACAAACACCAGAGGTTTATGTCCAAAAAGGAGACAGGGGAGTCCTGTTACTTTATTCAGATAAAGGGAGAGGCCGTGGGGCATTCCCCTGGGGTCTCTCAAATTTTTGGAGGGCTCAGCCTCCTTTTTATCCTGATTTCCCAGCCCCATTTCCCTCTCTCTTTCCCCATTGACTGAGAGGTACAGACTTCCCAAAATGCCTAATACCTAAGACTCCCTTTTAACGTATAACCACCCCTTATTTTTTTAATTCTTATGGAATTTATGGTTCTTCCCATCGTTTCTTTCATCTCTCAATGTCCAATTTCATTCAACAGCAGACCTACAGCTTGTTTGTAAAGACAAATCTCTTCCTTTCCATTCATCAATCAGTGGAATCCTTCCCGTTGTTTCTTTTATCTCTCAGTGCAAGTTTTATCTACCAGCAGGCCCAGGGCTTGTTTGTAAAGACAAGTCTCTCATTCCTTTCAAGAGGAAAAGACAGAGAGGTTCTACTCTGCCCTACAGATTCCTCTGGAGCTGGAAAAGGTGCCACTGCATTTGGCTGATTGACATTTTTTCCATTAATTTGTCTCATCAATTTTTGAAGATGTGTAAATGTTTAGCAACTGTTATGTCCTACACTGAGCAATCCTGTCGTTTTTGTTTCACTGTGTGAATTATTTTGCTCGTTGTGAGGCTGCCACCTGCTATTTCCGTGTCAGAACTCCCAGCACCTCTTGTTCTGTTTGTCCTGTTTTGCATTAAAAAGAAGATGCTGAATGAACAGTCCCTCCCTTCCCGAGACCACTCAGGACCCTGCAGACCTCTGTCACTTCCCAACTGTCTCATTTGCTGGAATGATGAAGCCTAATTTATTTACTTTCACTCTTTGCAAAGAGATTGTTCCACTTCCCCGATAATCCCCGTAACCTTTTCCTGCGTCTTTTCCGATTTCATTCAGTCCTGTTGGAGACAGGGGAATTGGGAAGGCACACAGTAATTAGTGAGTGCAGAATAGATATTTACTGTGGCAGAAATCTGAAAACAGACCACTGGACTCGCCAACACTCATCACAATGCCCACTTTTCCTTTTATTCCTTCTGCCTCTCCAGTGGGATCCTCCTCCAAATGGACTGGGAATGTCCTGAAGACAAAAACCATCATTTAGATTCTTCCTGACTGCCTGGCACTGTTGAGCCTGGCGTTGGATTAAACCTGAGCCCAAGCAGCCAGTGCTGTACAAACAACACTGCTCTGAATATTTATGGAATCACAGAATCCTGGAATGGTTTGGATGGGAGGGACCCAAAAGATCACCTCATTCCAACCCCACTTCTACTGTCCCAGGTTGCTCCAAGCCCTGTCCAACCTGGCCTTGGACACTTCCAGGGATGGAGCTGATGCCTTTCCCTGGTCTTAAAATTTAGAGCCAAACACGGTTAGAAGGGAAAAAGGGGTTTTTACCTGGGTATTTCTTTTAAGGATCCTTAGGTGCATTCCTGTGTGTTCTTTGGCACATTCCACCTGGGTGTGCTGCACCTAAGGATCCTTAAAAGAAATACCCAGGTAAAAACCCCTTTTCCCCTTCTGACTGTGTTTGGCTCTTAATTTTAAGACCAGGGAAAGGCATAAGAGCAGCCACAGCTTCTCTGGGCAACCTGTGCCAGGGCCTCAGCACCCTCACAAGAAAGAATTCCTTCCTAATATCCCACCTAAACCTTCCCTCCTTCAGCTGAAAACACTTCCCCTTTGTCCTGTCCCTCCATCCCTTGTCCCAAGTCCCTCTCCAGCTCTCTTGGAGCTCTTTAGGCACTGGAAGGGGCTCTGAGGGGGCTGAAGGGGCTCTCTCCAGAGCCTTCCCTTCTCCAGACTGGAAAGTCCCAACTCTACGGAGCAGAGGAGCTCCATCCCTCTGATCTCCTGAGTGGTCTCCTCTGGGCTGCTTCCAACAGGCCAACAAATTTCTGGTGTTGGGGGCCCCAATATAGCAGGAAATGTGCATTCCAACATTTCAGTGATCCTCCTTCAGCGATCATCTCTGGGGAAGGGAAATGAGTGACCATGTTGGAGTTTTTTTGCTGCTACAAAGCAGCAGAAATGGCTCTCAGTGAGTGAAGTTAATGATCTCCATGCTCAGATCTCTCTCTTGTGCTCGAGTTCCCAAATAGGAAGTGGCTTTGTACTTCTGCTTCAGGCAAAGCCCTTTTGAAGCAGTCACTCATGTGAACAGCTGGATTCAAAACCTGCACGGCAGAGACTCTGCTCTCCCTCTTTCTTCCATCCAAAGGCTGAAAGGCAAACTGCAAGCATCGCTCATTTTCATTTATTATTCCAAATTATGCTGAAGGGGAAACTGATCTCTTTCACTTTGGTCTTGCTCCTTTAAGTTTACCCTGTCAGGATGGAGAGCGGGGAGAAGTGTCTTCCTTGATGTGGTATTTGAGCAGTATTAAAATATATTTTGGGAAAATTAAAATGCAGTGAGAATAAGGAAGCGTTTTAGCGCTCATGAGTGGAGTTCAAGCAGCTGCCAACGTTTCTGAGCAGGAGAAAATACAGAATTAAAATGAATCTGCTCTAACTCTCCTGAATTGATATTTTTAAAAACCTGCCTTTAAAAAGTTTCCAAGAACACGGTTCACATTCAGTCTTCTCCACAGCAAAATGAAGCTCTAAGATATTCAGTGGCAACTGGCCAGTGGAAAAGACATGGAAAAGACATGGGAATATGGGAAGAGAACAGCAGGGAAGTGTCACAGGAGGAAAGAGGTGGCCAGGCTGGACAAGTGCAGCTGTGCCAGTCAACATCTTGACCAACAGGTAATTGGTGACTCTGCCAGGATACCGCTAAAATTTCAGAAAAAACCCACCAAAACATAAATTTGGGCAATTATTTTTAATCTATTCCAGACAATCATGAGTCAGTGGAAGTAGGACTGGTCAGGAGTTGTGCCTGGTATTTTCTGACCAGTTTGGAAGTGTGAAGGACAGTATGATTTATCTGCCATGATGAAAAGATAATATTTTGGTTCTTAACTGTCGGTCCAGCTGAATGAATCCAAGCTTCATTGAAGATTTGTTCTAAAGGTGATAATTCTCATTCTCTGAGTGAGAAACTAAAAATGGCCAGGTATTTGCCATTGCAAATTGGACAGAAACAGGTCACCTTCACCCCTATAAATACAAGAAGTCACCTGGTCATCAGAAGGACTTTGGGGCTGTTTGCTGTAGAGTGTGGAAGAATTTCCTTTCTTCTCTGCAAAGAGGAAAGACAAGTTCCACGAGGCAATTTACCAACACCTTTATTGCCTCGGTTTTTCTAGGGAACATAATGGAAATCTTGGAGGAGAGGGAAGTGAGATCTCTTGCTTGAGAGCTTAGTTCCAGGTAAAAGCTCTCCCTGGTTATCCGCAGGGATAGTGCTTCGCTCTGTCCGCCAAATCCTGGATTGCCCTTTCCACAGCAATTAAAAACATCTGATTGAAGATGGAAACTCCTGCCAGGTAGAAGCTGGAAAGGGAATAAAGCTGCATTTAAAGATGGACATTATTAATCTCGATGTGCTGCCAGAAAACCTGCTCAATTGTACAACCTGAAAAACAAGAGGTAGTCTGGATGTGCGTGAAAGGCCATGGTCATCACTCAGGAATTTATTTCACTTTACTGTTCCTAAAGGAGCTCCAGGAGAGCTGGAGAGGGACTTGGTACAAGGGCATGGAGTGACAGGACAAGGGGGAATGGCTTTAAAATGACAGAGGGCAGGGCTAGATGGAATATTGGGAAGAAATTCTTCCCTATGAGGGTGGTGAGGCCCTGGCACAGGTTTCCCAGAGAAGCTGTGGCTGCCCCATCCCTGGAAGGGTCCAAGGCCAGCTTGGACAGGGCTTGGAGCACCCTGGAACAGTGGGATGAGTCAATTTTTAAGGTTCCTTCTGACCCCAACTGTTCTTTGAAAACATCATCAGTGTTTTTTCTGCTGTAGCCTTAAAAAGGTTATAGAAAAATATTCAAGGCATGTCTTTATTCCTGTCTCAGCATTTCTTGGATACTAAAGCATGGACACTTTTCCAAGGACAAGCATTTCCAGTCTGGTCTTGATATCCAAGCTAGGTCTTAGAAAGACCAATACCAACAGCATCTTGGTATTTTCTGATTGTATCTTTTTTGGTTTTGTATGGTAATGACTGGAAGAACAGGGTTCAGTCAGATGCTTAAATTCCCACCCTGAGAATTGGGATTTTTGGATTCAGCTCCCAGAAACAGCATAAATGCCCTGGGTGGATTTTGACAAGTCCTTTAACTTCCTTGTCCCTTAAACATTAACAGATAAAATGGAGGTTATTTTTCCTAAGGCAGTTGAGCTCAAGCACTAACGACTGTGAGATGCTGCAGTAGTGGAGATATTTGACAAATTTAAGGAATTACGCTGCTGTTATTACTGTGATGGATCAAAACTTTACTTCAGGTTCATTAACTTCATCATTTTCCTTCTGAGTCTATAAACAGGCCATTTTTGGCAGCTCAGATTCCAAAGAATTCATCATTAGTTATATACTAATAATGTCAGCCTGAAGTTCAAAGTAAGGTGGTGCAGGTGAGCAAGGGATTTTTTCCTACTTTCTTTAAAATCTGATTGTGAAAATTATCTCTTTTGGCACCACTGGATAAAGCAAACACAGAAGTTCCCCTCAGTGACAAGGAAGAGGAAGGGCTATTAAAGGGTGCAGCAGAATTTGAAAAGAATAAATGTGAACAACTTTTGCAAAACACCTCTGGCAGAATTGGATTTTGGGTGAGATTTGGCTGGAGCTGAACAGAAACTGATAGACATGGGCAAGCCAGGCTGGTCCTGCTGAGGAATTTGGGATTTCTCTGCACCAAGGACCAGGTTAAGCAGCTCATTTGCTCCTGCAGGAGGTCAGAATTCTTGTGCCATCATCCCTGGGGCAAAATAAAACCTTCCATGCCCATAAATACTCACTGTGGCTTTGCTAAGAGGGGGATACAGGAGCCTGCTGCCCTCACTGATCCTGCACTGACTGTCCAGTGCAAGGTGGAGTGAACCAGAACTGGTTTGGCACTGGACACATCTGTCCTCAGCACCTGGGCTGTCTCCTACTGTTCCATATTAAACATGGGTAGCTGGGATTTCACTCAATTTTGTTGAAGCATCAAAATGTCACTTCATTTTATGAGGACCCCAAATCTGAGGCATCTGGAGGATGAAGAACCTCCTGGGTAGGTTTTTAGTTGGGATGACAAAAACCATGAAGTGTGACCCACAGTCATTGGTGAGAGTGATGGTGGATCAAGGTACTCAAGGAGAGGCACTTTGGTAACTCCAGCAACCCTGAATTTTCCTTGGCTGTGCCAAAAGAAAAATCCTGGCACTATTTTTTAGGAGATACAAAACAATGCATGACATTTATGGATCATTACACCTTGGAAAAACCTTTGGACGATTGGATCATTGAATCCAACCATTAACCCAGCACTGCCAAGTCCACCACTAAGCCATGTCCCCAGTGCCACCTCTACATGGATTGTGAACACTTCCAGGGATGGTGATTCCACCCCTTCCTTAGGCAGCCTGTTCCAATGCTTGACCACCTTTTCAGTGAAGAAATTTTTCCAAATATCCAATCTAAACCTCCGCTGGTGCAACTTGAGGCCGTTTCCTCTTGTCCTGTAAAGATTCTGGAAACAACCTCAGGGTAACAATTCCTGAAATGGATCTTCCCAGATCTTCCAGCTCCCTTTGCTCCACCCCTTTTGTTAGATTCTGTTCTGACAGAGGTAAAAATGCTGTTACCACCCAGCAAAGATGCACCACATTACCGTGCTGACACAGAGAAATCATAAATGTGATGAATATTCACTTGCCTGGTGACAGTGACCTTGCAGTGATTTGGGAAAGACCTGGATGGTCACAATCCTGTGTCAAGCCCCGTTCCTTACTAAAACTCTCTGGGTTGTAGTGAGAGACATTGTCTGAGCTGGTTTTCCCTCCCGAAGCATTTTAGGGTGAATTTTCCACTGGACTAATTAGCTAATTACCTAATGAGTTGTGGTGCTGTCACTGTCTTTCCATAAATCCTCCTGATAACGAGGCAGGTGAGTGCAGATTCCAAAGCTTGGGCTCCTGCAGGTTCAGTGAAGATAAACCCATCCAGGCATCGTGGAACTCGCTGCTGCAGAGCTGCTGTGGAAGCAGCACGTAATTAAAAACACTCCCCTGGAGAGGATATCATTTAATCTTCTTCTTTACCTCGGACAGAAAACACAACAAAAGGAAAGATCTGAATCACAGGGAAAACAATGTCATTTTTTGTCATTGTTGTTGTGTGATTTACTGGAATTCCTTCTTTTAATTTTAGTCTCGATATTGAATTGAAGGTCAATCAATATTGAATTGCAGGTCAGTCATTGAGGCTTGCAGGTGAAAATTGTGGGTTTTATTTCAGCAAACATGACATTTCTGTGGTGAACATGAACATCTCGGACTCATGGTTTCCAATTTGCTCCCCAGTCTCAAAAGCACAGCGTGGCCTCAGAGAAACAACAGGGGACTAAAAATGTGATATTTTATTGAGGAACACAGGATTTATTAGACTCAATTAGACTGTGGACCATTTGTTCCCGTTTATTGCCTCAAGCAATGAGTGAATTCCAGCATTTCAAAGGCAAGGGGAATCACAGTGAAGGAGGAGACATGAAATTTGAAGGGTTTTTTCACTGACCTAAAACTCAGCTCTTGCTAAATGGAAACTCCAGAGCGAGCTGTGAACCGTACAATGAAATTTGGGTCAAGCTTTGACTGATGTCAGGATGAAAATGTGAGCTCTATTTGGGCTAAAATGAAAGGACAACTCTCTCTGCCTTTCAAAGATGTGACAGTAACATTTGTTAAACACATGATAGCAGTGGCTGAGGCACCAGCCTTGGCCAAAGCCTCCTCACGCTCCACACCATCTGAAATAAAGCATCTTCCCTTCTGCTTCCCCCTGTTCCATCTTATTTTCAGCAAAGAAGAGGAAAAGAGTCAACAAAAAAAAATGTTGTTTTCATCCCAACTTAATTGCTCCTTGTCCCATACTCCCTCAAAAAAGAAAAAAAATAAAGATCATTTTAAAGGGTGAATTCTTTTAAACTTATTTTTTTTAGTGTCCGTATTTATGCTGCAGACGGGAGAGGGATGAGCTGCAAACTGAAAATCCCATAAAAGGGTGCAATAGTTCCAAGAGCCATCCTCAGCAGAGCCACTGGGTGTTAAACATGGAATTGTGGAATGGTTTGGGTTGGAAGGGACCAGTTCCACCTCCTGCCACGGGCAGGGACACCTTCCACTATCCCAGGCTGCTCCAAGCTCTGTCCAGCCTGGCCTTGGACACTTCCAGGGATGGGGCAGCCACAGCTTCTCTGGACAACCTGTGCCAGGGCTTTCCACCCTCATAGGGAAGAATTTCTTCCTAATATCCCATCTAAACCTGCAATCCTACTCTGATTTTGTCTCAGAGGAGCCTATGGCAGTTCTGAAGACCCCACAGCTCTCCAGACCCTCTGTGAGAAGCTCATGTGGCACAAGTGCTGCTAATTTTTAATTTTGCCCTGCCCTGATACCTTGAATTAAAAGGGCGGCTGATCTGAAAAATCACCTGCCGCAGCTGAATTGCTGCTGTATTACGGCTCATTAGGACTCTCAGTTTAGGAGAAAGCTTTAAAAGTCAAATAAAGCACGCCCAGAGAAATTCCCTCTGTGGAGATCAGCCCTTGGCAGTGTCAGTGTCCTGTCGCCCCTCAGGGGAAATGCTGATTTCTGCCTCTCCTGCCGTTAGGATTGGTGTCAGAGAGGGCTGGGGTTGAGTTTTGGGGTCTATTGATCATACACGGGTGATGCTGGAGCACTTGATCAAGATATAACATCATCATAAACGGTGTAATCTGCATTTCAAGTGATTTGCTTGGAAGGGAGTGCTGTGATTACCTGCTCTGACCTCTTGCCTGCTGAAATAGGAAATAGGATTTTCAGCCATAATTTCTGCTTCAAATCTAATACTCATGCTAATGCTAAAGCTCAACTTCTAAAGAAGAAAAATCCACTGTAAGTTAAAAAAGTTCTTGATTTAAAGGTTGCAAGGATAGGGAATCCATCACAGCGTTAGTTAAGCAGATTAAATAGTTAACAGCAGAGTTTTGCAAATGTATTCCTTAATTTCTTCTCTAAATTAGAGCTCTGCAAATAATTGATATTTTGGTTCACTGGGCAAATTAAAAATAAAAAAGAAAGAAATTGATAAGGAAAGAAAACATTTTGGCATGAACGAACTCCTCAATTTGTGAACTAAAACACTGCTACAAAGGTCTGAAAAATGTGAAGTCTAATTATAGCAGCCCAGAACTGGAGTAACGAGGGTCTAGAGAGCGTGACTGATAAGCAGAAGATAATGCTCTGATAGGCATGATGTGCACAGCCCTTCAAAGAGCAACAAAAACCTACACGAGGCACCTGTGGGGTTGTGTAAAGGACAAGAAACATTTGAAAGCGGGATTTAAAGGTGGAGAAGAGCTGGTGAACGTGTGGCTCTGCTGGTGATGGAGTTTTTTGTGCCTGCTCCGAGCACGGACAAGGTAATTACCTGGCTGAAATGCACACATCAAGGGGTTGCCAGCAGGAGGAGAAATCCTGATCGGAAAGTGGAGCTAAATCCTCTGGATTGCTGGGCCCTGCTGTGTGTTGGGTGGTTATGAGCACGTGGATTTTGGTTTGTTGGCTCCAGAGTGAGGAAAGAGCAGGACACCTCCAACCTGGAGTCCAGGTGTGCAGTTGGAAGAGATTTAGGGTTAGGATGGGAGTGGGGAATAGGGACGGACTCTGGAAAAGGCAGCATTTGGCAGTGGGTGAAGCCGATCTAGAGCAGAGCAGCTGGCTTGATTTATTTGTTATTATTAGAAAAAGAAGATCGAGAATGTTCAGTCCTCAGCACAGGAAGGACGTGGAGGTGTTGGAGCAAGTCCAGAGGAGGCACCAGGATGATCAGAGGGGTGGAGCAGCTCTGCTGGGAGGAAAGGCTGGGAGAATTGGGATTGTTCAGCCTGGAGAAGAGAAGGTTTGGGGTGACCTAATTGTGACCTTCCAGGACCTGAAGGGGATCTGCAAATAAAATTGAGAGACACTTTTTTCAAAGGCCTGGAGTGACAGGAAAAGGGAGGATGGATTCAAACTGAGAGTGGGTTTAGATGGGATATTGTGAAGAAATTTTTCCCTGTGAGGGTCGTGAGGCCCTGGCACAGGTTTTCCAGAGAAGCTGTGGCTGCCCCATCCCTGGAAGGGTCCAAGGCCAGGTTGGATGGGGCTTGGAGCAACCTGGGACAGTGGAAGGTGTCCCTGCCCACAGCAGGAGGGGGAACTAAATTGTCTTTAAGGTCCCGTCCAACTCAAAATCATTCCATGATCCCATGATTTTTATTTTATGATCTTGGTATTTTTCCAATGTCAGTGAGGGAAGATTTTCCAGAGGGTCTGGTGGGGGCTGTTAGTCCTTCCTCCATCCCCTGTTACTGCTGCTCACCCCGTGTGTGCTGCCCCTTGTCTGGCAGAAAACACGAGCTTTGGTGCCTCTTTCCTTCTTTAACTTTCTCCTCCACCAAGTGCATTTTGGCTGCATCGTACTCAATATATTTCATATATATCAAAAAGAAAAAGAAGTCAATTTTCTTGGAAAACAACACCTTTCTAGTAATACCTCAAAAAAGTTTCCAAAATGTCATTCTTTTTGAAGATGTTGAACTGATTCATTGGTTATTCCAGCCAAGGGAGAAAAAAAAAAAAGAGTTATTTTTTCTATTTCTTTTTGCTATTCTGGGTCCTTTCAGTTTCTGTTCCTGGACCTGTTATTCCTGTCCTTCCATCATGTGAAGGAGCCTCGAGATTCCTTGCAGGTCAGTGATGGTTATGCTGCTTTTTCCACTTCTTTTATTCCATCCTTTTAAAATACAGCCCTTTAGACTCGTTTATCTTGTTGGAAGCAGGTCAAGAAAAAACAATAGATGCAATGAACGGGAAAATCTCCCACAAACTCACATAATAACTTTTCAACTGGTCAAACTCTGCCATGACCAGCAACTTCGTTATGCTCAGAAGTGACAACTTTAAAACCAAGCTCTGAAACATTTCATTGCTCCCCCAGACATTTCTCTGCCTCTGTTGCAGGTGTGTAATGAATGTCCTTTGGGGGCAACGGGCCAGGATTGAATGAAATACCAGTAGAGCAAATGGAATGAAAATTTATAACTTCAGCTGAAGGGCTAAAGGTCCCTGGAAAAAAAGGATAAATATCCTGTGTGGAGAGAAAATATAAGCACCACACATAATTTACCAAAAGCTGGTTATGCTTTTCAGGTGTGTTCAGCTGTGTAAGGTTTTGGGCTGCAACAGAAATTAAGATTTACATTATAATTAGCAGATCACCAGCAATCGTCTCAGCGCCATCCTGGGTCTTCCAGCCCCAGTAATATATTCATGGATTCCAAAACTAATTTAAATTACACTCCCATGCAGTGGATATAGGATTTGTGGGATGGCATTGCTTTACCTGATCTGGGGCACACCTGGGAGGATGAGGAAGGAAGGAAAGAACTAATTGGACACAACAAAAAATAACGATGAACGCTGAGTTCACAGCATTGCTGGAAGGTTTCCATCTGGTGGGATGAGGAATGAAGGAAAACGGATATGGAGGATTTCCAGTTCTGCTGTTGCCTCCCCTCACCTCACAGAACCACGATCCTGGCCCAGTGAAATCCCAGGACAGAGGCTTATCCCTAGCACAACCTGCAAGGAGGTGATGTCCCGCTGGAAGCTCGGGCAGGAAGATTGTGGAAGTCAGAACGCTCACTTGGTGGGAGGTTTTACTCAGGGAATACATAAAAGCAACAAAAGCCTCTGCTTATCTCATCCAGGCCACTAAATGGGCAACAGTAGGGGCATTCCAAGCCTTTGGAGAAGAGCTCAGCTGCCTCCCAGGAAGTATTGATTACAGCAAACTGCATCTCCTGAGAGGCTTCTTCAGTGCCAAGTCAATCATGAACGAGTTGATGGAGCTGCCTGCTCCTTTTAGGCGGCCCAAAATAGTCCTGCAGGGTTTCTCTGGAAGAAATGAGAGAGCAGGCCCTGCTGCAAGACCTAATGCATCTTTCTGGCAGGGAAGGAATTAAATGTAGCTCTGGATTTACTACGGGAGTTCTGCTGAAAGCAAGGACTGAGTGTGAAGCTGCCCAGAAGATTCCAGCCAGGAAGGGCCCCCTAATTCAATCCATCCACGGGTTGGGGAAATAATCTGCCTTTCTTGTAAAGAGGATATTCCCAGCCCTCCTTTTCCCAGCTGGATGAGATACTGGTGGCTTAGAAGACTAAAATCAGGTGTTTGTGGGAATACCTGGGAGAATCCAGTGCCACCAAACTGGTGGTTCCCTCCACCATGAGGCTCCACACCCGGATGCCCTGCAGCCCAAAAATATCAGAGTGGTGCAGCAGCTGAACTCATCCCCTGCCACGGGAAGATTTAAGGAACAACAAGGAAATTAAGTGCCAGCTTCCCCTTAATTTATTTGCTGATTGTCAGTCTCTTTGAGATGAAGGCACTATTTTATTATCAGGATTGGTCCATTCTAGCTAAATGCAATCTCAATAATGTTTTTCTCTCCCCCCAATAAAAAAATCCATCCCAATACAAAACAAAAAACTCACCTGGGTTTTATTTTGGGGGCAGTTGTTTGCTTTATTTTCCATGTCTGAGGCCTTTTATTTCTTCTTTCATTCATCAGCTCTCTTCACCTTTATTTTCTTTTAATATTCCAGAGCAGGATCAGCCAAATGGCCTCACTGTAACTGGAAAATTCCTTGGCAGTTGTCATTCTGACTGTTAAAGAAAGGTACAAAAATCCATGGAGGTATTTCAGCCAGCCATAAAATAGCCAATTCCCAAAGGATTAAAGGAATTGGGTGTGGAGGCTGGGGATTTTTAACTCTTACAATTCAACCTGTGTGTATAGAAGTGAAAGTCTTATTTATTTTCCTTAATAACTAAAAGAACCTGGGTAAAATTTCCCTAAAATCTTGCGTGGTGACCAAGTTTTGTGGCTGCCCCTTTGCAAGGTGATGCACATTGTCTGAATGGTTTTCCCACCTCAAGAAAGCACGGGAGCCATGAAATTCAGAGATTAAATCCCAAATAAAATCTGGATAATAAGCCTTTAGCATCCTAGAATGGCCATCTGATGTCTTTGAGTGAGGGTGGCCTTTCAGACAGGTCTCTTCGAAGTCCCACCCATCCTACAGCAGCTGGGGTTGTGTTTGAAAGCAAACATTCACTTGAGAAATAAGTCTGGGGAATTTTTTTGACTGTCATGACCGTGCAGTGACCCTCAGGCTTGCTCCACATCACAGGTGAGGAAAAAGAGCTGTGACATCCCTTCCTTTCTATATCAATGGGATTAAAACTTCTTCCCTTTTCCTTCTTCAGCTAATTCCTCCTTCCCCTTTTCCCGTGAAAATATCTCTCTCTTCCTCAAATGCCGGTGGAGTTAATATAAAAATCAGTGCCTGTTTTAAACTGGCTGATGTGAGGTGCTCATCTGCTTGAACACTTCTCCTGTCAACCCTGGCAACTCCTTGACTATTTTTTTTTTCCTGTCTCTCCAGATCAGAGCGAGTCATTTGCATTTTCACGATGAGCGGCTTCCACGCTCTGTGAATCTTTACAGGGTGCAATAATGATCTTAAGGGTCTTTTCCAACCTAAATGATTCTGTAATTATTCATGTCCTACCTGCATTCTGCGCCTCTCTTCCCCTTCCCTTCTTCCCTGCCAAACCATTCCATTCTCCCTCCCCCTGAAGGCACAAAAAAACCACAATAATGCTTGTAGTGTCTCTACCAAGGCTGATAAGGTTTGTTTTATGGCCTCTGGTCTCACAAAACGGTCTCCAAGTTGCAATTAAATCCTTGAAATTCACATGATTGCTTGAAGGAACGGAGGGAAGTGAGAGATGCTGGGAATTTTTCAACCAACAGAGGAAACAACTGACAAATGGGTTTTTGCTCTTGCTTTATTGCAGAGTAATTATGAGAAGTGGGATCTCTAGCACGTGATAACAGTGACAATTCATGCACAGGACTTCGGAGTGCCATCGAAGGGGGTCTCACCTCAGTGATTTTCCTGTTCTATCCCTGAGCCACTGCTCTGCCAACCAAGCAGCACAAGCTCATCTGGGTTTTATTTGGTAAATATTAAACTAAACTGAGCTGGTTTTTTATTTTCCCTATCAAAGACTGTCAAACTCACAAGGCAGGGAAACCTCATCCTGCCTTTATTGTCTTTGGATTCTGTTTTCCCTCCCTGTGAGCAGGAATGTGCTTCCCTCAGCTGCCATTCCAATGTTCCTGGTGTGGACAACACGGACAAGGCAGCGTGGGTTGACACGAGTGACATGGCAGGTGATTTTTTCCTCATAAATTACAGAAAAAATGAAGTATGAGATAGAAGACATGCAGCAGAGGCCAAGGAATTCAAATTGATCAAGATGTGGTGGGTCTGAGGGTGGTTAGAACTTGCTTTTGTGCAAAACAGTGATTCCTGTTGAGTTTGAAGATCCTCAGGAGCTGCTACAGAAAATCTTTAGGTGCTGTGGCTGCCAGCCCAACCTTCCTGGTGCTGTAGGTGGAAGCTGAGTTTTATGGATCTCTCCAGGCTGTGCTCATTGCTCCCCAGAAAAATTTTGTGGCCTTTTTAGTTGTGGATGCTTCATTCCTGGAAGTGTCCAAGGCCAGGTTGGATGGGGCTTGGAGCAACCTGGGAGAGTGGAAGGTGTCCCTGCCCGTGGCAGGGAGTGAAATGAAATGATCTCCAAGGTCCCTTCCAACTCAAATCATTCCATGATTTTGTGATTCGCATACCCATGGCCTCTGGCTTGGATTCTGGAGTCAGATGTTCCCTTTTCCATGGCTGGGCTTCCTCAGCAAATCAAATATTGGCTTTTCTCCAAATTTGAAAATCTGAGGAAAAAACAGAGAGCAAGCAAGTCTGGTCTATTGTCTCGATCTCCACATTGGATGTAGTTTTCCCTCTGATCTCTCCAAGAACGAATTCTATATCCTTCCTTAAGGTTGTTATTCTAATCCAGGGACAGGAAGAACACAGGTCTGATTCACTCTGGCAAAACATAACTTGGTTTGAGACTGATTTTTTTTTTTCTGGTTTTATTTTCTCCCTGGAGGAGAGCTGGCTGCACTCACTAAGTTTCAGCATGATGGAATTTTACAGGAATTCTATCATTGGGAATCCAGTGATCATGGTGTGGTCAACAGGTACAAAAGTGCTGGAAAATTGACCATGTGCAAATGGACTTTGCCAGTACACTGAGCTGCAAAATCCCAGCCTCCTGCATCCAGGTCCTTCCTGCTCTTTGAAATTCGGAAAGGAAAAGATCAGCTTTCAAATACTGAATGGCAGAAGACAATCCCATTGAGCAAAAACTGGAACTTATCAAAGAAGGAGATAATAAAATAATTGTAACCACACACTAAGAACAAATTGAAAAACAGAGAGAACCAGAAAGAGTATTTTGCGGGGTTTTTTCTTTTCAGACTGGTTGCAAACAGTTCATTTTTTCCCACTTTTGTGACTGGATTTTAGCAGCAGAGACTGAGAGAAGAATGTAGGTTGATTTTGGAGAAGGATTAGCATAGTGAATCAATTATTGAGGACTCTTTTATAATAGCACTGAGTGCTTTTTCCATCTTTAGATTTTGAAAGTGCTCTGTGCATGTAAGAAAAACCCAGCATTTTAAGAAGCTCACAATGGGATTTTCAACTGTGATGCCCTGGATCTATCACTTGATCTTGCAGTTCACATCCCTGTTGCACATCTCCATCAAATCCTTGAATAACTTCTGGTAATAAGAGAATATTTCTTCTGCTGTACTCTGTGATTCACTTTTTACCCCTGAAAATGAGCATCAGGGAGCCACATTTCTTCTTGTTCTTAAGTGGTTTTAACCACACTTCAAAGTCAGGTCAGGTAGAGCCATCCTATTACCTTTCCCTGGCTCCAGAATAATTGCATCTCATGCTTCAATCTGTGTGTAGCAGCACCTCACAGATCAACTTGGAAATGTAAAACAGGATGGCCCTTCTGCTACAGGAACTCTTCTCTTGGCATTGATGTGTGGGGGTATTCAAGATGCTAAACTTGCAAGAAGAGCCAATATAGATCTTGATAATAAATGGCAGAAATTTAAAGCTGCTCCTTTCTCATAATTCTGCCTCTACACTACGCACACAAATTAGGGCAATGACATCCACCATCCAAACTAAAAAAGCAGAGATTTAGACTGGGTATTAGGAAGAAATTCTTCCCTGGGAGGGTGGGGAGGCCCTGGCACAGGTTGTCCAGAGAAGCTGTGGCTGCCCCCGGATCCCTGGAAGTGTCCAAGGCCAGGTAGGACAGGGCTTGGAGCAACCTGGGATAGTGGAAGGTGTCCCTGCCCATGGCAGAGGGGGTGGAATCATTTGGACTTCAAAGTCCCTTTCAACCCAAGCCTTCCTGTGATGATGCTGTGATACAGTTACAGAAGATCCATGTAAACTCCAGGAAATTCAGTCTTCAGCAGTGTGGTAATGACTTATCTAAATATCTCAGGAATATGCTGGTCTGGATGCAGTGGCAAAAGAGTGGCAATTAAACACTTTGCAGAGAAATAATCAAACTGAAGAGATTTATGAAACGGTGTTAACATAGTCTGTGATAGAGACAAGAACTTCTGCTTCACCCTCTCCTGAACCAGGAGGACCATGAAGCTGCCTGACATTTTCCAGGAAGCCTTTCTTTTAACCCCATTTTCATAGAATCACAGAATCATGAAAGTTGGAAAAGACCTCCAAGATCGAGTCCAGCCCGTGACCGATCCCCACCTTGTCACCCAGAGCGGAGCACTGAGTGCCACCTCCCGTTGTTTCTTGAACACCTCCAGGGATGAGGACTCCACCACCTCCCTGGATGGTGCCTTCCAATGCTTGACCACCCTTCCCATGAAGAAATTCTTCCTCATGTCCGACCTTAGCCTTCCCTGGCACAACCTGAGGACGTTTCCTCTTGTCCTGCCCCTGTTCCCTGGGAGAAGAACCTGACCCCACGTTGCTGCAACCTCTGCTCAGGGAGTCACAGAGAGCAATAAGGTCTCCCCTGAGCCTCCTTTTCTCCAGGTTAAACCCCCTCACCTCCCTCAGCCTCTCCTCACGTGATTTATTCCCCGGACCCTTTCCCAGCTCTGTTTGCTTCTCTGGACATGCTCCAGCCCCTCAATATTTAATTGTTGGCCCAAACCTGGACACAGCCTTTGAGGTGTGACCTCACCAGTGCCCAGCACAGAGGGACAATCACTGCCCTGGTCCTGCTGGCCACGCTGTTTTGGGTACAGTTTATTTTTTGATAGTTTATTGCCTTGCATGTGTTCCCGGATATTTACTTGATCTGCATCTCTATAAATCAATGTTCTTTGTGGCAATTTTCCTGGGAGACTTTCGCTGTCCTTTACATTCTATCCCCCCGTAATTTTCTTTAAAGAATATTTCATGCCAACCCTCTGTTTGCTACTATTCATTCTCCAAAGTAGCACATATTTTGGGAGAAAAAAAAAGGTATTCAGCACAGGAACTGACAAGAAGATTTCTCAGAGTCGATCCTAGACACGACTGGCACTCACCTTGCAATGGTGTTTGTCTGTTCTTACAAACAGAATTAAAATATATTTTTCTAGTCTAAACAGCATCTCTTCATCAGTTCTAACACCTCTCTGGTCATTTTAAAACTCATTAAATGAGATTCAGACGGAGCTTGAGAGGGCAGCAACACTGAAAGAACTTTGACATACTGAGCTCTCATCTCAGCAAACCCAAACTAACCATTTATTCACGAGCTTTGCCTGCCCACAGTCAGCTACTGATGAGGTATTTATGTTTCTGCTTTCTATTTAGGTCACAGAATTACTTATTTTCAAGAAAAATCAAGAAAAAAAGAGCAATATGGTATAAAGAAAGTAGGATTGGGAGATGTCTGAAACATCTCAGTGTCTGGACTATGAAATCTGTGGAGTTTGGTCTTTGGGACAATTCTTGGCATCCCTGGTTTCGCATGACTACAGAGAATCTTTTCAGGCATGGAAATCTGCACGAGTAAACAGGAAATGTCTCAGCAGAGACATCAACCAAGGCACTGCAAATGTCTATTGGCAGAAGCATCCTAAAATCACTCAACTGAAGATTTCCACTAATAATTGAAGATATTTATTGCCAGCTCCAGTTTCAGACCTGGGACAAGAGAAAGCAAAGAGTGGATATGACATCACTTTGGCCTTGATAGGTGACTTCAGAAATGGCCCACACTGAGAGTTTTGATGCAGATCCCACTGAAATCCACGGAGATCTTTACATCCAATTAATTACACTTCGTGGCAGATTGAGAGGCCTTTGCTACAGACAGGTCAGCACTTGGCACGAGTGTTAATTTACCTGGGCCAGCAGCCAAGGGTTCCTGTTTTTGCTGATGCTGCATTCAAACCTTTTCCAATGTGTTCCATATCTCAGGGATTTTCTAAGGCCCAGTGCATGGTCCCACCAAAACCGAGGCTGGAGTGGTGTTTGGTCAAAGATTGGACTTGATCTTGGAGGTCTTTTCCAGCCTTAGTGATTCCATGACTGTGGGTGATTGTGGTCTATTTCAAAATCTGTTTAAGCTTCAAGCACACCTCATACCCCCATTTTTCTTGCTTTTCTTGACCAGGTGGTGTCTTCCAGGTTTTAGATCCAATCCAAAATGCAAGTCTCTTTATCCTTGCTCACATCTGATTGAAGGTGGGGTCTGAGAGGGGCAGTATTGGATGCTGTACAAGCCTTTCAGGGCTCAAAGAAAACCTATAAGGAAAATAGGCCTAAGTTGTTGCAGGGACTTGGATGAGATAGGACAAAGGGCGATAGTTTTAAATGAAATAAATAGGAAATTTAGATGAGAAATAAGGAATAATTTTTTTTCAGTGAGTGTGGTGAAACCCTGGAACAGGTTTCCCAGAAAGGTGGTCAATGCCCCGTCCCTGGGAGTGTTCAAGGCCAGGTTGGAGGGGGCTTGGAGCAACCTGGTCCAGTTGAAGATGCCCCTGCTCACTGCAGGAGGGTTGGACTGGATGACCTTTAAATGTCCTTTCCAACCCAAACCATTCTGTGATTCTCTCATTCTGTGATCTTGTAAAGTAGCCTTCCTCCCAGAGTGTTTTATGATGATTATTTTCACATAGATTCAAAAATACATTTCTTATTCTTTAAACTCAGGATAAATTCTGCCCCTTAAAAAACTCTCAGTGCTCTTGGGCTCTTGCTCCACTGCTGAGACTTCTCCAACTCAGAGCAGTCCCACCCTTCTCTGTGACTGAGCAGGGCACCTGTAAAGAGAAGACAACAGATAAAACAATCAAGTGACAAAAGAATCTTTGTTTGGAGCTGGCAGCAATGACTTGGCTGGCATTGGTTGTTTGCTGGCACATCCTGATCTACCTGAACAGTTCCCTTTGTCTCACCTTGGACTTGGCACTTGAAGCACTCCTCTATATTAAGTAGGAAAACTCTGCAGCTATTTCTTTTCAAGCATAAGTTCGACTGAATGACCTTAATAGAAAACTGCCAACAAAAGCACAAAAAAAAGTTTAATTGAATTAAGTCTAAATAATATGATCTTGAAGTTTTAATACACACTTATCTATTGACATTGTCTCGCAGTTGGAATAAAGGAACAAAGTCCTTGTTCTGCTCTTCTGCAGAGCAGGCACATTTGTAATGCACAGCAAAAGGAATCTGAAAGGCGAAGTCTTCATGTAATGTGTAATACAATAGTGGAAAGTGAACATCAAAGGTTCTGCTATTGAAGTGTGGGGACAATCACAGAACGGGGAGTTTGGTTCCCAACGAGGAAACACCCAGGGCACGTGGTCCTTATTTCATGTATGACACAGGCAAATGCTGTAACAATGTCCTGGGGGTGTATTTTGTTGGTCTCAGCACAGGTCTGATGCATATTTAGGATTATTTTCCTTGACAGAGGAGGGAGAAGTGTTTGGAAAGGGATTTTGTGGTTTTGAAGCCTGAGGACCCCTTTGAATATTGCAGCAACACCAAATGTCCCCTTGTTCTGGTAGGATATTGTGTGATGTGTGTGTGGTATAATTGCCTGAACCATTTTAGTATTACATATATAAACTATATACATTGCAACTTTATGGAGTCTTCAACTCCATATATCTCATCTTTCCAGACTTTTCCATGAGAGATCGGTGTCCCCCTTTTTGCTGCTGGAAGATCATCAGCCTTTAGAGAAGCTGGGTCAGGGTTGGCCATTCAACATCTCTTTTGGTGGAATTTGGTGAATAAATGACTGGAAGGCAGATACAAAGCAAAAAAGAGGATATGATTTTTAAAGAAGATTTTGTTGTGGTTTAACCCCAGCCAGCAACTCAGCCCCATCCAGCTGCTCGCTCTCACCTCCTTAGGAGGGAGAAGAGAATCATAGGGGTAAAAACATAAAACTTTCCAGTTGAAATAAAGACAATTTAATAGGTAAAGCAAAAGCTGCAGGATGGGGATTTTGGGTTCAAACCATCCTTTTAGGCCAAACGAACACTCAGAAAAATTCCTGTTGCAGATTAATAAATTGGCAAGTTAAAACAGTCTCAAGTATGGAACGAAAAATCATTGAAAAATGGAAGAAAATTGAGGATGCATCCTCTCTCCCTGCTCTGTTCTTACTCTTTCCCAAACATTCAAGTTTAACTTATTTTGGAGCCAGGCTTTGCTCGTTCTGAACCTGTTCCTCTGCACTTCTGTCCTCACGACTCCAACCCACACCTGTGTGAATACTGTGCCCTGACGAGGTGGTTGAAACTTAATCCTTTTTTTATGATTAATTTCTGTAGGAATTGTGGGGAACTGCTATTTGTTAATACACACATTTCCCCGTGCTGCTTCTTCAGAGCTCAGGCAGTTGGAAATCAAATAATAAAAGTTAACATGAAGGGATTATTACAGCCCTTATAAGGACTTGGGGGAAATTATCATGCAAACAGATGGTGCTCTGAAAAAGTGTTAAAAATACTGCAGAATAATTTGTCTGGTTGACAAAAAGAATCGATATTAAAGAAATAGAGAGATAAAATGATGTTAGAGAGAGATGAGCAAATCTTTTTTAATCCCTCATGAAGCTGCAGCGTTCCCAACATATTCTTTCTGGTTTTTGCTCTGCTCTCTTTTTCATTTATGATTTTTTCATTTATGATCTCAGACTCCACTAATAATGGAAAAATTGCTGAAGTTTTATTAGGCAGTTGGGAACTTGGTTATCAGAACAGGGTTTTCTTACTCCCTGTCTGGAATTTTGCTCTTAGGTTTTGCCCTCTGTGGTTTTCCATAATCACCTTTCCTTACTTTCTCATTTTCTTGGACATGGCTCAGTGATTTGTCTGTAACATAATCCTTGACTTCCAGGCTAAAATCATTTGCATCGGGTCATGGGTGTGGTGTCAAAAGGAACACAGCAATCCTTGGTTTCAGCTGAAATCCTGGAATTCCACTGGCAGAGAAATGGATGGAGGAGGACGGAGCTCTCCTTCATTCGTTGATGGGACAACAGGGAAACCATCTGGCTGGAGAGGTTCCCCTCTATTGATCATCCAGAGGTGTTAGAAAAGAAGGAAAAATCACAGAGACCTCAAATGGTTTGGGGTGGAAGGGACGTCTAAGATTATCTCATTACAACGTGCTTCCAGGGTCAGGGACACCTTCCACTAGACCAGGCTGCTCAGACCCCCTTCCAGACTGTCTGGATAAATAAATAACTAAATAAATACCTGTTCTTACTTGAGTTATCACAGGAGGAACCTCAGTATGTGTTTGATGTATTCCCTGGACAGTTTTACCTGCATAAACCAGAGGAGGAATGAAGAGCAGAGTCAAATCTCTAATTACAGGAAATATTAATGCCCAGAAATTAAACCCAGATATTCAACACAGTGTGAGTGGATTTTCACTGAGTTGGCTCAGTCAGGCATAATCCTTTACATTTATGGAATTAGTGACAGGACAAGGCTTTAAAATGAAAAAGCACAGAATTAAGTTGTATATTAGGAAAAAACCCTTCCCTGTGAGGGTGGAGACATACTTGAAGAAATTTTTCCAGAGAAGCTGTGGCTGCCCCATCCCTGGAAGAGTTGAAGGCCCTGAGCAACCTGGTCTAGTAGAGGTGTCCCTGTCCAAGAGAGTTGCAACTGGACAGTCTTGAAGTTCCCTTCCAGCCCAAACCATTCTCTGACCCTGTAATTCTGGGATAATTCTCTCTTTTGCTGGATTCTGCTGCTGAACTCGCTTTCCTTCCATGTAACCTTCATTTTTTCTCTCTTCCTTTCCGTGTTTTCTGGCTGAGATCACCCCCTTGATTCGCCTCCTTACACCTCCAGCTCAAGAGGAGAAGATTAACGTGCACCTTCCTGCATCTCTGTGTGCACACCTTCCCCATCGCCAGGTGTCAGAGACAATTACCTTCCTGGGCAAACAATGTCCACCTTTAATCAATTTCCACCAAATTAATTTCTACACGTGTAGCATTACTACCAAGGAGGGAGATGAAAAAAGGGAACGAAGACAGGCAGAAAATCCCAGGACACCAGTGCCTTGCTCCAAGAAGCAAACGTAATTAATTGTAGTGGTTTGATTTCTGCACTTTCTCCTTGCCCCTGTGTCAAAACCCAGGTGCTTTAACTGGCATGTTAATTAGTTCTGTGTTCGTAAATGGAGGCACCGCGATTGTTAAAGGCATAAAATTGCAACAGCAAAATGCTGCTGCCCCGGGCCAGCTGACAATTACCTGCCAGAGCTAAAGAGATCTGTCTGTAATACAGAGATCTGAGGAGAATAAACTTCGTGGGGTTCAGGGCTCACTTGTTCCTTTGGGTTCCCACCACAATTCCTTAGTCATGACCTGATGTCATCTCAGAACAACACGAGGGGAACTTCCCCATGGCTGACCTGCCATGGATTTAACTTGTGGCTGTTCCCTAAATCCGTGTGGACTGGGAGCGTGACCAATACGTGGATATCAGGAGATTTGCACGTTTATTAATTAGACTGCACAGCTGATGGATTCACCTAAGGTCCCTTTGAATCTTGTTCAACGTGTGGCACATGTGGCAAAGCACCCCAGGGACAGGACAAGGGGGAATGGCTTTGAGAGGAAGGAGGGTAGATTTAGATGGGATAACAGAAGAAATTCTTCTCTGTGAGGGTGGTGAGGCCCTGGCACAGGTTGTGCAGGAATTCTGTGGCTGCCCCATCCCTGGAAGTTCTCAAGGCCAGGTTGGATGGGGCTTGGAGCAACCAGGGAGAGTGAAAGGGTTGGAACAAGGTGGTCTTTAAGGTCCTTTCCAACCCAAACCACTCCACGATTCTGTGAAATAGGAAAAGAATTCCTGCATTATCTTTGTCCTCACCATCACCTCACAAGTTGAAGAAAAATCGCTTTTATGAACATCTGGGGAACTGGGGCAGCAAACTTTTCATTTTGGCTTGACTCTGTTCCTACAAAGGTTCTCTGGCAAGACAATAAACTGAATCTGTGCCCTGTTTACTCTTGATACCTCTGATATCCAAATCTGTTGGTTCTCCCACCATGAAGGAGATGTTCACAACATCCTCTCTAAGCACAGGCAAATGAAACTAAAAATCGTTTGGGATGACAATGACCAGCTGAATTTTTGTTTGAATTCAAGAGGACTCTGCAGTGACAGAGACATGAACATCTGCTAGAATGTTAAAATATATTTTCCTAAAGAGTAGGTTTAATTAGAAAAGCTGAGCTGATATGAAAAGGGAAGCTTCACCAGTTCCTGTATTTCTGAGGGTAGAGTAAAACAAAATGAGAATCTTATTCACAATTTTTAATATCTCTGCTTTTCATGCAACCCACTGCTCATTCTTCAAATAAAAATATAATTGAAAAGGAGCAATGTCTTTCTCTTTTCTCAGTTATGATGGAGTAAAAGCCATAGGATTTTTAAGGCACCCTTTACAGAGATCCTACAGGGTTTTCCTGGTGAACTCTCCCACCAGTATGGAAATGAAAACTTAAAATTCATTTTGTTTTCACAATGGGAAAAAAATCAGTCTTGTGGCATTGAGGCTTTATGAAGTATGCAAAGATTTACTTGCTGAGAGCCATACTGGAGTGATATTATATATTTACTGAGGATAAAATATCCCCTTGGAAATGAGCAATTCCATCCTTTGAAAATCCGAGTGAGGGCAGAGGTATCATAAGGAAATCTAGTATTGTAGAGAAAAATGCAGAAAATACTAGTGCCATCTATTGGCATGAAAATATAAAGGTGGAAAAAAAGCTGGGCTCATCTGCCTGGATCCAAACAAGCAGAGAGGAGGCTGTTTGTTTTAATCACGTCAAGTTAAGATATTTGCAAATACGCAGGTTTATGTTCAGTCTTTTTAATGATGTTGTATTTTGGGTAAATATGTTGACTTTCAAATTAATCACCGTTGTAATCAAGCTGCAGCGAGAGATGGGGATTTGCCTGTAATGGGAATTAGGAGTCATTGCTGAGTGGATAAATGCTGGCATTCTGACTAATGCTCTTAAGCAGGTTTGCAATGTCATCACAGGCTGGATCCGGGCTGGGAAGCGGGTTTAAATCTCCCATGGAATAAAAGGTGGAAGATTTCCTAGTTCCTAGATCTTCCCTGGCTTCCCACTGGAAAACGTTTCCATGCCTGTGTGGGGACTGAAGGGAAGAGGGATTTCCATTCCCAGCGAGGCAGCAGGAGGCAGCTGGCCCAGACGGGCTCCTGACACTGAATCCCAAACGTCCCATTTCAGTATCTGGAGTCTGGATCAGCACCAAACGATCCTCTGCTTTCCAAATTCCAGCTAATCCCTCCCCCTGCATTCCCGCTTTGTCAACAGAGCAAATCAGACTCCATGTGCTCGGGTCATCCTTTGGCAAAGCAGGATTTTCCCAATCCAGAACGAAGGACCCCATTCAGGATATGGGAGTGTTGAGCTCTCCCCCTTTGGAAAACTCCTGGAGCTGCACTCAGAAGCCACGTCGGGGTGATAACAGGATGAGAGGCAGGAAGGGAATTGTGGATGTCACACTGAGGTCAGGCTGCAATGTGCACCCACGGGGGGAAGTCCCTGCAGCCACGAAGTTATTTCAGGAGTGGTTGTGTCTGAAAAATGCAATGTCTGATAGCAAAATCCATTGGTTTTGGGAAGGAACTTAATTATTGTGTCCTTTATAAATAGAAAATTAAAGCTTGAAAGGGCTTTGGGACATAACACGGAGCACTGAAATCATCCATGATTTCGTATGGAGCAGCCACATTCCGACAGAGGCAGCACTTATTTTTTATCAGGAAAAAATTAGGAATTCTGAGCAATGCTGAACAGCTTTTCCTTACACAACCATTTTCCATGCTAGAGGGACTTGGAGAATGTTCAGTGCAAAGTGGTTGTCAGGAAAAAAAGTGCTACAAAAGGCTGACACCTGGAACTGACCATGTATAGGAAAATACTTGAGCCCAATCTGTGGTAGTTTATCTGTGTGATAAAAGATGGAGTCCTGACTCGAGTGTAGGTGACTTGCAGCTTTCTACATTTCCCTCCTAAAGGCAAAAAGTCACAAAATTTGAGATTTTTTACCCTCTCCTTACATCAGTTAAAAAACAAAAAAATTCTAGAAGTTCCACTGTATTATTTTAATAAACCAAATGACCCTTTGTCAAGAGAGAAAAGGAGAGACGGAAAAAAACAACCTGAGAGAAAACCTGGCAGGGAAGTCTGGATGTTATTTAAATATTGACATTATTTAAAAACTTACGTGGAGGGAAGTAAAAGCTCTTTGTCAGGACTTTAGGAAGGGAGAATCAGGTTTTCTCAAACTCATCCTGGTTACTGGGATCATCTTGAAGCTCCTCACTCTCAACAAGCCTGAGCTTCCATTTCCCAGCCCAAAAGTGGTTGCAATAATGACTCATTTCACAGCAGTGAGGTGGGATTTTTGTCCTTTGTGCTGTGCTTTGCCAGAGGGCCTGATGTAAAACAAAGGTTTGTATCCCCCAAAATGCTGTGACATTTCCACACTGTTCAAACACACTCTCTTAGGTACTTCAAGTTCAGGACCTGCTTGAAGAAAACCTTAAAATGAATCTTACAGAGATATTTTAGATTATTTTTGCAGAGATATTTCAGTCTGTGTGTCAGCACCTTCCACCCATCTTGATTCTTGTGGCCCAGGACCACCACTCAGTGCTCTGTGTCTCTTTGTGCACTGATCCCTGCAAATTCAGGAATTATTTCCTCTTCCCCGGTGTTCAGAATCACAGAGGAGAGGATCTAAACACCAACCACACACACACACATAAATCCACTCTGGTTTTTTGCCTCCTGCAAGCCAAAATTCTGCACCCAGCTAAAGCAGGCTAAAGGTTTTCCTCTCTGGCAGGCTCTTCTTTTTGCCATCTCAATCTGCTTAGTCTTTTCAGTCTGCTTCAGAAGGACTGATGGCAGTAGATCACAAACAGCCTTAAAGACAAAGGATGGATAACATAAAGGAGTGCACGAGGCGTTGCCTGAGTAGGAAATGTAAATCAGAGTCAGTGAAGAAAATAAAACGTGTCAGCTGAAAGAAACCCTGGCAAAGCAAAGTGTTTTTAAAATAAATCAGGCACAGGACGTAGTGCGCAAAGCCTCCTCCTCCATGGGAAACCCCGAAAAAGGATCACGGAATCATGGAATGGTTTGAGTTGGAAGGGACCTTAAAGATCACCCAGTTCCAGCCCCCTGCCATGGGCAGGGACACTTTCCACCAGACCAGGTTGCTCCAAACCCCATCCAACCCAGCCTTCAACACTTCCAGGCTGTCCCCGCCCATGGCAGGGCTTGGAACCGGATGATCATGGAATCACAGAATTACAGAATATGAAGAGTTGGAATGAACCCATCAGGATCATCGAGTCCAACTCCTGGCCCTACACAGGACACCCCAAGAATCCCACCCTGGTCCTCTTGAAGGTCCCTTCCACCCAAAACATTCCATGACTCTTTGATTTTTCCAAGAAATGCAAAATGCCCTGGAATAGAACAACAGTGACATTTTTAGATAAGGATTTTGGGAAGTGCCTCCAGCACAACTTCAAACCACCCAGTTCTGTGCCTGAAGAACCCTCCTTGCTGTGGCTCTGCCCTTTGTCACCTCCCCTGTCTGGTGCCTTGGTCCCCCGTCCTCCATCTCCATCCCTCTGCCATCCCCATTTCACACCTCACTTCCCATGTTCTCCATGCCTGCTGAGCACCTAAACAGGAATTACTGCCGGAGGCAGCTGGGATGCAGATTGCTGGTGTTCAAACACTGCTGCCTAAGTGACCTTTGGAAATCCGTGAGCATGAATTTTCCATCTCATTTCCCACGGGAAAATATTTACGTATTGTTGAACAGGCTGAGCTCGCTGTTATCGTGTTGTTGCTGTGACTTACAAAACATTAGCAGGAAATAACAACAACAACAACAACAACAATAATAATAATAATAATAATAGTAATAAACAAATCCCAGCTTTTGTTGGAATGGAAGCCTAAGGGGTGAGCTGTGGGAGCCTGAGGCACCAACATCAGAGCACAGCATGAGAGGGAGCTTGTGGCATCCACCTCCCACTCACAGCTCCCCGTGTGCTGCCTGCTCCACCTCACTTGTGGTAATTTATTCACACACCTTTAGAAAATAAGAGGAAACCTCCTGGTAGTTTGTGAATATCCAGTTTTAAACAAGGCAGTTGAAAACCTTTCTGAAGAAAGGAGGTTGCTGGTAAACAACACTCCTCAATTTATATGTGAGGGAGAGATTTATAATGTAAATGGAAGTGGGAGAGGGGAAGGGAGGGTGACCTTTGTCTCTCCAGCACTGTAAAATTTCATATTCACAGCACCAAAGAGGCCTGAACACCATCGTGTTTTCCTGTCTTCCTTTTCACACTGGTTTCTGTCAAATCTTAGAGGGAAAGATAACACCAAAGAGGGGGAAAAAGAGATTGCAAACATAGCACATTTGGTGACCCTCCATCTGCTGCTCTTGGCAAGAACCTCTCAGATCAGAGCGGGTTTGCTTGGTTGGGCCAAGTGGTGAGAGGGAAAGAGTGGGAAGAGTTTTTCTGGATACACCGAGAAGGGATATGACTTTCATTATGAGCTGGGATTTGAGATTAAAATGTGTAACAAAAGGCTTGAAGGTACAAAAATCTTCCAGAGAGGTGGCCAAAAAATCTGCCAGTGGCTGCTCACCCTTTTGGCCAGGATTGTTTCGGGTTTTCCTTCGCTTTGTGAGTGGGTTTGGGATTCACGTGTTTAGACCAGGAGAATTTTCATGTTCTGCATTGTGAAAACAGAGCATTGTGAAGTTCTGGAGCTGCCAAAGCTGGTTTACTACAGCTGTCGAATATCTCTTTATTAACCAATAGTCACTATATTTTTAGTACTTCTTGTTTAGAAATACCATGAAACTGGAGTGATCTGGAGATTTTGAGACCCATTCAGAGGAAAGAAGCTGTAACATTCCAGCTATTCCAGCACTGAAATAGTTGCCACAGCCAGGGAATATTCCTTGAGAGTTCTGCCTCCTTCATTTACTTTCCCTTTTCCGTGCAAAATGTATATTTTATCATAACTTAAATAAAGCAAAAAGAAATCAAAACACATCGTTCTAGTTTAGACACCGAACACAGGGTTTGGAGAAAGAATAATCCACAAAATCACTCAGACAATTCAGTTCCCAAAATATGGGGTCCTGCTCGAACAGGTCACATCTGCAGCAGAAGAATCATAAATTGCACAGATTCCCCCACACATCAAGGAATAAATTACAGTTGTACAGGACTGAGCCTCCTGCTCCATCCAGCTGCTGCACTGCCCTGGGAATGAAAGAGGAGCTGCGTCACAGCCGTCAGAGGCTGGTTTGTGACCAATCTGGACTGGCCCCGATGTCTCACAGCTTTCCATGTGCCCTGGAAGAGTGGATGAGCATCGGAACAGGCTCCCAGGGAAGCGGTGTAATCACCATCCCTGGAAGCCTTCAGAATTCCTTCTTGACGGGGGTCCCATCAAGCTCAAATTACAAGAGCAGGAAGTACCTGAAGGAATCTGAAAAGTCCTGCTTTTCACAGGGATGTGGGCAGAGCTTTTATGCCTTAGGTTTTAACTCTTACATTTTCAAATCCTGAATTGCCCAGTGTGTAACTCTGGAGTTTCTTGTAGCCTGCTGACTTCTGTTCTCTGGACATAACAAAGCCTCTCTGGGCCTGCTCTCCAAGGACACCCAGGCTGTGCAGGCCCAAAGCCTCTAAAGGGAGTGGAGGGGGGAAGCTGAGGGGAAATTACATCCAGTAGCTAAGGTTTTAATTGGCAAATTTATGCTGATATGCAAATGGACCAAACCTATAAAGGTGTGGGGAACTCGTGACTCGTCGTCCACCTTGGGGTCCAGCTTGGGGTCCAGCTTGGAGCCCTTGGCTCCCCAGGGTGCACCTTTGAAGGCCTTTCCAATAAATACCCACCTTTATTCCCTTATTCCTGTCTAGGCTCTGTTTCTAGGGAGCCTCTCAAGGCATCAGTTTCTTAAAAGGCAACATCCACATCTGTCACTTAAATGAAACAGGGAAGGAAGTCATGGACTTCTGGAATGTGATGAACAGATGTCAGGAGAAGAGGTTTTGTCCTTTACTTCCTAAAAGGTAGGATAGGACAAGGATGTAAAGGCTTTAAATTGAGAAAGGCCTGGGTTAGACTGGATTTTGGGAAAGAGTTCTTCCCTGTGAGGGTGGTGAGGCCCTGGCAGAAGTTTCCCAGAGAAGCTGTAGCTTCCCCACCCCTGGAAATGTTCAAAGACAGGTTGGACGGGGCTTGGAACAACAGGGTCTGGCTGTCCCTGCCTATGACAGGGTGGTTCCAACTATGTGGTCTTGAAGGTCCCTTCCAACCCCAACCATTCCATGATTCATCTCATCCTAAAATAGATGAGGGGTCTTGATTTGGCCAGAGGAAGCACAGGGTGAATTCCCTGATTCTCTTGACTGTACCTCCTTTGCCCATGGTGGGAACACAATCAGCTGCCTCAGATGAAGAAAAGTCCATTGTAGACACCTGAAATTTAGGGTCTACATGGGAACCTCACCCTGAAAGGTCTCAGAGCTTCCTGAAAGATCTCAGGACTTCCTGAAAGGTCTCAGGACCTCCTGAAAGGTCTCAGGACCTCCTGGAAGGTCTCAGGACTTAGACAAGTTGAGGTGGCCTCTGCCCAGGAGGTTGTGTAGGACCTAAAAGGGAGAAGGACAGACTGGGGGTATCTAAGGGCAGGTGCACGGAGTGTCTGAATTCAGGGAAGAACACTCAGGAATTCTTGTCCCAGAGAAGCTGGAGTGATGGAGACTGACAGTGCACCAAGTACGGGTTTGTACCAGATATTCTGCCTAAATTAGAGACTCCTCAGGAACTCCAAAAAAAATGAAAACAGAACCAGCAGTCTTTGGAGGTTGCCCAATTTGAGACCTTAAATAAGATGAAGACCTATCCTGTGTATCACACACAATGAGCGACATCTGAGGAACAAGCAAAACAACAAAAAAAAAAAAAAAAAAAAAAAAAAAAAAAAGAAAACAATGAATCCCATCCATTATTTGTCAGTGCCTTCAAACTTAAATGCCCAGGTTTGGGTCTTGACTCCTTCCTATTCAGAAAGAAAACTAAAACCCTTTTCATTCCCCATTGAAAGCGATGTAATTCAGGCACCCACTTAGAGTTAAAAATAAGATTAAATGGGTGTGTGGCAGTTTCAGCCTCTCCAGAGGAAAAAAGTGGGGCAATCTCCACTCCTGCTTGCAAATGCTACCATGCATCTTGCATGAGCTCAATGTCCCTGTCTCTTTCTTTCCAACTTTGCAAGTTACTGTGGAAGTACCTAAATAGGGCACAGAAGAATCTAAATAAGGCACAGGAAAAAGTTTTACCTGAGAAAGGGGTGGATGGATGTGACCCTTTGTAGTTCCCTCGCATTGTCTGTGGTGCTACAGCCAAATCCTCCGGAAGGTGAAGAGCACCTGAAGATCTGTGGCCAAGAAAGGTCAGAATTGGGAGAAAATCCTGCCTGCAGCCTTGCCTCGAGGTCCAGACAGAGCAGAGCAGTTCAGAATTCCCATTTGGCTTTGGAGCCTTTCCTGGGAGCGTCTACAAGAATTTTGCTTTCTGAAGCTGGAACAGTTCTGTTACCCTGAGCTGTAACTGAGCCCAGCCACAAACTGAGCCCCAGAAAACCCAGACATGAATTATCACTGTTTAGAAGCCTTTGGAAAGAGGGGTGTTTGTTTTCCTTTGAGGAAAATGGGCCTGTGGTAAATAATGTGGGAACAAGTAATTAATTCACATAAGAATCATCCACTTTAAAAACATTTATGCTTAAGAATAATGACTTCCAGTAGCAGAAATCTCAAAAATTGGACTTAATGCCCATTTCAAATTCACTGGCAATAGCACAGCAGGTTTCCTGGATGTGGTAAGCCAGGTATTAAGCAGTATTAGCAATTTCCTCAAAGTTATTTTTCTTCCTGAAGTGACTTTCCCAAAGGACTTGTAGGATGAAGGAAAAAACAGAGGCGAAACACCTAGAGAAAAACGAATCTTTCTTGTTATATATATGGCATTCCATGAAATGTAACTGCCTTTTTTCTTGGGGTGGCCAGTTGCTTGTATTCCCTAAAAAAATACAGTCTGTCTGGGGAATGCTAGAAAATTCTTTCCCCAAACAACTGGAAAATTCTCTGGGCTCAGAGAGTTCCCCAAGATGAATCCAACAACCCAAAGCACTCTAATGTTGTGCCAACTCTAAAACTTCCTCAAGACTAAAAAATAAAATTATCTAATAGGTGTTTTTTTGGGAATTAAGTTGGCTTCTCTGGGGATCCTGCCTTTCATGGTGGATCTCTGGGATGCCCAGGTCTGAACGATTCACTTTGTGATATGGTTCAGTGGGCACGGTGGTATTTGGTCAAAGGTTGGACCCAAAGGATTTTTCCAACCTTAACAATTACCTAATTCCTTGATTCTGTAGCAGAAATCCCTTTTCTTTGTGGGATTTTCACTTCAGGCCTCTCACCTGAGCTCAGGAAGGACCTGCCTACAACTGGGACCAAGGTACTGAATGCAGCAGTGCCGAAGGAGTTATCCATAAAAACCTCCATGAGCTCCTCTTTCTGCTGATGGTTGACCACGAACAAATCTGGTTTGTGCCTCACTTTTCTCTTTTAAATAGAATACTTCAGTCCAGACTCTCCTCATCGAACTGACACGAGCTCACCCAAGCTCTCAGTATAATTACTTTGAGTAATACTTTGTATTACTCAAAGTATACTTTGAGTATAATTACTTTGCTTCACCGTCGCCTGCCTTCTCCTTCCTTCTTTCCTGGCTGATGTTGCTGGAAAGACAAATTGATTTTAGCTCCCTTTTCCAGGGCTCAGGAGGAGGCAGTGGTTGACAAGGAGCTAATTAGCCCTTCCAAGGTGAACCCAGCGGAGGCAGCACAGGAGAAGAGAGATGAGGGACTGTTCTGAATGACAGCTTGAAGTGACAAGACAACCGAAGAGGAAGAGGCTTCAGCACTTGCTTGTCCACAAATTGTTCTCCCGTCTAATTCCTCAATATTGCAGTGTTGAGTTCAGAGAGTTACTGTCAATTAAACAATGCCTTGGCGAGGCATTAAATTGCAAATTCTTGCTGATGGCTGCTCAATCCCAACTTTATAGCAGGTAGAAACAGCTACCTGGGCTCAGCAATCATTAAATATCTCAGGGAACAACACATGCCTTCTCAAGGCTGAATTTTGAAGAGGGCAGCGTCTTTAAAGCAGTCAGAATAAGAGTTATGGGGGATTGTGGGATCCTAACTTGCAGGAAACCAATAAATGTTTTCAATCCCTGCACCAGTCGTAACAAAAGACACGGAAATCTTGGAGAGATGCATTTCGTTATCAGTAACTGTCCTCATCTCTTCTGAACTTTTAGACAGCTGGATAATAAAACTCAGGGAAAAAACTGAGATGGCAAAATCTTCACTCTCTCCCGAGATGATTTGTGGAGAAACATTAAAATTCTTTCATGAATATTGTCAGAACAAAAACTGATTTGTGTTTGAAAGATTTTAACCAGAACTGGTATCAAGAAGACGAGGGGAAATGGCCTTAAATGGAAGCAGGGTAGGTTTAAATTGGATATTAGGAAGGAATTGTTCCCTGTGAGGGTGGGGAGGCCCTGGTACAGGTTTCCCAGCGAAGCTGTGCCTGCCCCTGGATCCCTGGAAGTGTCCAAGGCCAGGTTGGATGGGGCTTGGGGCAACCTGGGATAGTGGAAGGTGTCCCTGCCCATGGCAGGAAGTTGCAACCAGATGGACTTCAAGGTCAACCTTTTATTCCACCAAGCTCTGAGCCTTAGGACAATTAAATCGAGTTTTCTAATGGGTCATTAATGCATTACAAGTCCCAGGCAGTCACATTCTGGGCCGAGGTGGCTGCCACCAACTCATTTCTTGTCTGAGGTGGGTGGTACAAGAGCCTTGGTGGCATTTGCTGCAAAATAATTCACTAGGATTTGTCCTGAGGTTTCCTGACAATCTCTTTCCTCTTTCACTCATTAGGTCTTATTTCTGAATTAATTACTGCCGTGAAAAGTCCTGGAGATCTCCCCATGGCTGTGCCTCCAGGATCTTCTAGAGGCAAGAAGTGTTTTTATTCATCTGAGGCGAACGAACTAAAGGTCATGTCTGGATAATATTTTCTCATAACCAAGACCATGAGTTCCCTGAATCATCCTGCTTGCCCTTACATGAGCTCTTGAGCAATCACCAGTGTCCTTCCCCTAATGATAATGGAAAACTTCCCTTCCCAGCATGGAAGCTTTTGGGATCTTCAAATAACACCTTTATCACTCCCAAAGCATACCATAGCAAATGAACCAACCAGACAGCTTAAGAGAGAATTTAATGGAATATCGTGCTATGAGATGCCTCTAATGCCCAGTTTGTTGGTCTTCACTGTAGTTGTCCCTGTGGCATTGAAACACAGGTTCTAAATAGTTTTGAATCAAAGTTTGACCCCCAGAGTGTCATTTTCCCACAGAAAATGCCTCTGTTTGTTCCGTTTGATCTGTTTGATCCATTTCAATTTTCCTCTGACTGTTCTACCCCTTGTTTACACCCCTGCAGCTTCATCTGCCAAGACTGGATTTCCAGATTTGTTTCCCAGCACAAAGAAAATGGCTGGTCAAATATTCCTGAGCTTTTCTCAGTCTTCTGGTGGAGAAAGGTGGGAGTGTTCAACAACTGGTACAGACCCATGTCTGTAGGTTGTGTCCATCCACTCATTCTCAGTTGGGCCAAAATAAGAGAAGCGGGAGAGTTTTCCAAAATCACAAAATCATGGAATCACAGAATGGGTCAGGTTGGAAGGGACCACAGTGGGGTCATCTGGTCCAACCTGCCTGCTCCAGCAGGGTCATCCCAGAGCACAGGGCATGGGATTGTGTCCAGGTGGTTCGGGAATATCTCCAGTGAGGGAGACTCCACACCCTCTCTGGTCTCTGTTCAGTGCTCGGTCCCTGGACACTGAAGAAGTTCTTCCCCATGTCCAGGTGGAACTTCCTGGGCATCAGTTCCTGCTCGTTCCTCTTGTGCCATTGCTGGGCCCCCGGAGCAGAGCCTGGTCCCTGCTCTGAGCCCTCCCTGCAGACAGGGACAGACAGGGATGGGGTCCCCTCTCAGTTGTCTCTTCTCAAGGCTGAGCAGGCCCAGCTCCCTCAGCCTTTCCTTATTCTTGAATGCTTCTGTCCCAAATCATCTTCATGGACCCATTCCAGGAGCTCCATGTCCCTCCTGTCCCAAGGAACCCAGAACTGGGCAGAGCACTCCAGATGTGCCTCACCAGGGCTGAGTACAGGGGAAGGATCACCTCCCTTGACCTGCTGGCACCCAGGATCCCATTGGGGTATCCTCAAAATTCCTCATCTTCCTCCACAGCTGTCCATCATCCTTGTTCTTGTCCTGGCTGTTGCAGTACATTTTTTCTGTGCTGTCATTCCTTGGTTATTCCTCTGGCACAGGGGAGTTTTCCACTCAGTTATCAAAAAGAGGAACACCATCTTCATCTACACTGACCCTCAGTGCCCACAGAGCAATAAAGATGGAAAATCAAGCCCAAAGTGGATACAAATTCAGGCTGCTTGGTGTTCAGGAGGTGAGGGTCACCATCTCATCACCAGCCTCGTGGGTCACCCAACCCTTTGGGTCCAGCAGAGCTATTTAGTCCTGTTCCTGTGGATATGCCAGGGAAACACAAAAACAGGGATGTCTGGATGGCCTCCAGCCCTCTTCAGGTGACAGGACACATATGGAAGTGAGGGTGACCACGCTGAACATGGCAGCAGAGCTGCTCTCCTTAATTGCACCATCTGTCCTCGCAAGGCTGAGTGCCCTTGCTCACTGAACAGGGTCAATTTTTAAGCTCTGCTTGGGCAACACGAGTTAATCTGGTCCAGACACACCTGTGAGACTGACAAGGCTGGGAGCACAAGGATTGGGTGGGTGGACAGCCTGGGGTTAACACAATTCATCTCCCAGTCTCCTACGGCTTCTTGTGCCTTGTGAGGGGACAGAATAACTCCTTGTTTTAATGAGAAAAACTGTTTGGAGAAGAGATGCAACTTCACCAGGCCACGACTGAGACGACCTTGGAACTACTCAGACCTCAGAGGGCATGAGAGCTGCAGTCACAAAGTCACAGAGTCATAGAATCATAGAGTCATAGGATCATGGAATGTTCTGGATTGGAAGATCATCAGGTTCCAAACCCCTGCTATGGTCAGGGAATCTTCCACTAGACCAGGTTGCTCAGACCCTCATCCAGCCTGGTCTTGGTCACTTATACACACAAAAAAAGCAAGGTAATATCATGCCCAAGGTTCTCCCCAATTTGCTGTATTCTTGTTTCTGTTCCTTAAGGTCTGAGATACACTTGGATTTCTCCCTGTTTCAGGTACCGTTACCAATCCCCAGTCCTCACAGTCTGCTTCCTCCTGAGTTCAACATTCCACACAGCAGATATTTGCAGCTTCATTTCCAACTGCCCTCAGCAGCTTTCAGTACCTGTTCTTTGTCTGCTAAAGTTGTGGCTGCCTCATCCCTGGAAGTGTCCAAGGCCAGGCTGGATGGGGCTTGGAGCAACCTGGGATAGTGGAAGGTGTCCCTGCCCGTGGCAGGGGGTTGGAATGAGAGGATCTTTGAGATCCTTTCCAAACCAAGCCATTGTATGAATTTCTGATTCTATGAACTCATGTAGAAACAACCAAAAGCCTTTACCAAAAAAACCTTTCAAATCAGGACCAGAAAAGATGACAGATTCTGGTAGATGGATGGAGAGCAAATACAAAACTCAAGAACATTGATCAGTCTTGAACCACTCTTCCAAACATCCGCTGCAAATACTGGTGGCAGTACTGAAGTCCCCTTCCCCATGGCAAAGAATGAACCCTCCCATTTTCATGCACTTGAAACAGCTCAGACAGAAGCTGAATTCAGCTGTATAATTCTCCTTGTCTCCAATTCACTTTTTGTTCAAGGTGCCCTCAAAGCCGAGCAATTTTGGGGGAAATGTGTTTTTTAAGATGCTTTAATGTCCTTCACTACAGACTGCCTTAGGCACACTGTGAGTGGAGCAGCTGAAATGCTCATTTTAAGCTGCGAGCCAGGGAATATTTCCTGGCTGTTCCAAGCTGTCGATGCTAAGGTGACACTTGTCTGTTTTGTTCCAACATTATACTCCTTGACTTTGCTTGGTTCCACCCTCACATCACAACTACTCCCTGAAAATGTCAGGTATCTTCCTTTGTTGAAGATACGGGAGTTAAAATTTGATTTAAAGTGTTCATCTTGTTTACACCCAGTGCTTTGCCAGATTCTTTTCCCAAAAATAGAGATCTATTCTTATAGCTAATGATGGGTCTGCCTTGATCCAGACCTTGTGGAATCAACCTAAGATTTTTAGACATCCATATATTCAGGCATCCCCGAGCCAGCTGGTGCTGCTAAAAATCAGATTCATAAATATTTAGATGGGAAATGGAAAAGCTGATAGACTCTGCTGTCCGTTTTGTCAGGCAGTTCAGCTTGTTACAGTCGCCACTTAATCCTAATAGATTTTTGTTACAATTCAGTGTAAACACCTTGAGAAACCCTGATGATTTGCTTGGAGCTCAGCGGGAGAACAGATTGCAGCTTGGATTGGTTTGGGGAGGCATCAGGCTGCTCATTACCAAAGGGAGACTCTTGAAGAAGCTCTACAAATGGTTGTTTTCATGAAAAATTTCAGTTTCACAAGAGAAGAGGACAAGCACAAGCCACCAGTGTCTCCAGCCAGCAGGAGAATATCCCACAGTCTGAGACAGCTCCATTTTTGCTTTAATGTTGGAGCTAAATTTCATCCTCACTTTCACAGAAGGCCATTCCCCTTGGCGGTGCTCACCTCGACAACTCCTGTTTCCTGGGAGTTAGGGGGACCAATGGTGAAAAGTCAAATTTATCCATTAATTATCATTGAAGTTTGTTTGTCAGAGCAAATTCCAGTTGTTTGTGGGATATCTCCTTAAATCCACCCCTCTTATTAGAATCGTGGACTCATTGAAGTTGGAAAAGATCTCCAAGATCATCAAGTCCAACCTGCAAACTAAAGTCCAACCTTTGGTTGAGAGTTGGACTGTCTCCTCCTATCCTGGAAAGGTAAAATTTCCAGAAACACACAAATCCAATTGGATTTTAGGAGAAGATTAAAAGGATTTTAAGCACTTCAAGTCAGTGGGAGAAAGACAACAAATGATGAGACAGATTTGTGTGGAGAGGAGTAACTGAGGGGTTCCAAGTCATGCTACCCGTCCATCTTTTTTTTTCTCAGCACACAAAACAGATCTGGAAAGGAAAACAAAACGGGTTTGAAGTGGATTTTGCTTCATTTATTCACCTCCAGAATCTTATTTAGTCCGTGGCTACCAGAATAACCTTTGTGACTTCATTTTCAAATGCTGCTCTCACCCACATGATGAATTTGGCCAAAGTAACCAGATTTTTCTCCCATTTAAATGGAGACTTTCTCCCATTTAAACCAAGGCCGCTTTGCTTCCATCTCTCTGCAATACTGGAGGTTTGGAGGTGGAGGGAGGAGGAATCCATCACATTCGAATTTTGGAGGACAACGCAGCTCACCCCAAGCACAAATCCTGTTCCTCTCAAATCAGCCCAAGATGTTCCCCTCTCCTCACGTCCTCCCTTCCTCTGCAGCTTTGTGGCTGCATTCCTTGGAAAAAAGGCTTTGGAGCAAGATAACCACTAAATAAACAGGTTTTTAGCACACCTGCGAATGGAACAGCTCCAGCTATTGGCAACTGCAATTATTTAATGAAGCAAGGAGTTTCCATTGATTTTGTGACTCCAGATGGGAATTAAAAGGCCTGTTATAATTAGCCCTAAACTCTGCTATTTATTATTGGGCTGAGCTGTGTCTGTTCCCATCTTTGGGGCTGGAAATGATGGTGCAGCTGCACCTTCTGCTCTGTGTGGACAATCCAGGTTCAAACCCACTTTGGGGTGGGGTGGAGGAATCGTTTATTTTTCCTTTGCCAAATCTGTCATGTCAGAAGCACACAGCTCATGGGAGGGATTGGAGAGGAAAAGATTTCGGGGAGATCTTGGAGCTCCTTCCAATGCCCAAAGCAGCTCTGAATCACCCCTGGCTTTGCTGTCTCTTGCTCTTAACAATGGGAGAGCTCTGGATCTCTTCACTCTCTAGAGAAGAGATATTTTTTTCCCTTAGTCACATTTAGAGAGTGCTGGTAAAATGCCAGTGGGGTTTAAAAAGGATTTGAGAGGTTGCAGGGTAGGTCTGAGTTGGTGTGAACCTCAAGGAACAACCAAACAGAGGAAAACATGGGAAAACCTAGAGTGGGATTCACAGAGAAATAAACTAGGGCTTCAGGACAAAGGAATGATTGAATATCCAGGCAAAGGCTCTACCTTGACACTGGATTACTTAGGATCCTTTTGGGACTCTTTAGAGATCCCCATCCCAAAATTACCAGCTGGACAAGATGTTCCTGGAAGTTCCTCATCCAGCCTCCAAGCATTTGTTTAGTCAAATCCTTAAGATCTCTGAGAAATGAGATTTCCCAAGATCCCTGGTGGCCTGTTGCACCACTGCCTTATCCCTCTAAGAAAAAAATACTCCTCCCCCCCAAAAAAATTCAAGCTTGAATTTTTCCATTGTAGAAGTCGAGGTTTCTCGTACTCCCTGGAGTGGAAGGGTTGATGTTTTGAAACCAGCTTTAGTCTGTATCTGATGCCCAAAGAAAGGGAAATGTTGCAAAGCTCTGAGTGCTGTTAATATTTCTCATGCTATTAAGGTCAAGTTTTATCAATCCGTTGCTGGAGAGCTGCAAAGATAGAAGTCAATCAAGCAGAGAGGATGTGTAAATTGAATTATGTGCTAGAAACAATAATTAAAAAAGGAAAAAAGGAAGGGAAAATGCTCCTTTCCCACGTCTGTGATGTCCCTGTGTCCACCAGAAGAAGGGTCAGGTGAAAAGAAGAATGAGGTGGGAGGGAATTGTGCTACCTTGACCTAAAAAAAAAAACCCCACAATTTGGTGTTAAAATTGTCTTTGGTAATGGGAAGAGGAAGGTGTAGATCTAAGAAATCTTTAGGACATTCTTGTAGGTCACACAGGCCAATTACCCAGCCTCAAGATGCAGCTGAGCTATGGGAGGTATCAAATAATCAACCAAATTTGAATTATTGATAAATACGTTTTTGCATCCACAAGCACTGTGACAGCATTTTCTTGGGGAAGAAAATTGAAAATCGTGGAGTGCCTCACGGAACCAGACAGAAAGAAGAAAAGAGCAATTATGCAGATGCAATTTAGTACTGAACTCTAGTTAATCACTGGGGGTTTGGTGCGTGCACAAAAGCTGAGGAATCCTGACATTATAATATGAGATTAGGATATGATTAATGTGGGGAAAGAGTTATTTAGTTGGATTCCTGTGATTTACACATCCACAGGAGAGTTTTCTCGGGGATCTGAACAGAGACACTTTTCTGGACAGCACAGGAATCAACTCAGAGGTTCTGGAGGTCGAACAGTAAAGGGGTTGTTCATCAGACCAGCCATAAAAACCAGGATAAACCCTGCTCAGAAAAAAAGCTGGAGATTGGGGAAAAAATGTCCTCCTTCTAAAAGGACATCTCCTATCTCTTATTCCTTAGTACATTGTGTTTAAGCACCTTTATTTTAGGTCAAAGACTGTCATTGCTTAGCACCATTCCACCTTCCTGCTTTTGTTTTTTTTCACCAAAGGTGTGTGATTTTTTTTATTCCTGCTTTTAAAAAACTATAATTTAGGACAGCATGTGAAATAGAAAACATGGGCAGAGAAAAGACATATATATAGATAGATTGATAGGTAGATAGATCTTTTTTTTTTTCTGTTCTTCAAAAGGCAACAAAAATAATTCTGAAGCTGTTGGGAATCGCTTGGACATATGATGGGAGATTGATCTGAAATTGAAAGATGAGCCCTTCAGTGATAATCAGGAAGATGATTTCTTCAGTGGAGTGAAACGGAGCTTAGCAGATGACTCGATTACAATTTCTAATTACTTATCAGATGCTGCTC
>VZRO01002176.1:176866-189336 GCA_013397915.1 Daphoenositta chrysoptera | reverse complement strand
AAAAAAAAAAAAGGCATAACAAGTTCCAGTGGCTGGAAATTCAAGTCAGCGAAATTGGAACTGAATTCAAGGTGTACATCTTAAATCACGAGGTTAAATCAACCTTCAGAGCAGACAAGCAGTGGACATGATAACTTCTCTCATCATTTAGTCTCTTTAGGGGAAGATTATGTATTCCCCTATTAAAAAAAAAAAAAGTAAAGAATGAAAAAGTTTTCTATGCAGTTTCAGCAGAAGTAAATGGGAGAGTTTGTGGATGTTGCTGAGACAAAATTTCATGTCCTGGACTATGTAGGTCAGACGAGGTTCTCAGATGGATTTTACAAGGTTTGAAACCAAACTGGGTTGGTTTTTCTCTCCCTCTATTCAAAGGAAGTTCCTTTTTAAAAACATTCGGCTTCAGAAGGAGCCGTTAACTTATTAATTTGTTAATTTGTTTATTTGTTGAAGCTGCTGAAAAGCCACCAGACTATGGATGTACACTTGGAATGTGTCATTACAGCCCTGATCCGGGGTGGCTTCCACGTGCACAACTGAGTGGAAACGAGGATTGCAAGAGAAATATTCTGGGACCTGCCAACCCCCAGACCCCAGAGCAAGGATGAGGGATGTGCTCCATGGATGAGGTGCAGCTGGAGCCTCCTGCAGAAGGCTCTCCTCAAGGCTTTACCTCCTGGAACTTTTCATGAGCCTCAGTCCCCAAAAGACAGCAAATTCTGGCTGGTTTGGCATAAACTGGGAGATCTCCAAGAACCCCTGGTGGTGCAATGAATATCCAAACTCATTATTCCTCTCTGGTGCTCACGTTTCATTGACATTGGTGGGCGTTAGCAAAGACTGCCACTGCTTAAGGGGGTGCTGGGAAGATCCTAAAAACCAGGAAAAGAAGATTGGGACAGAAGAAGGAATGAATGGATGTGGATGAATCTTTGCCAGGAAGTTCCCCACACAAAAAAAAAAAGCAAAGGAGCAGCTGTTTCCTCGATTAACCGGCCTCTGTTGTCTTCATAAATCTCTTTGTGCTGCCATATCCGAGTCTTAGAAACCCAGAGAAGTATTTGCACACTTAATTCCTGTTTAAGGAGCTAAATCCCTTTTGAAATCCTTTGTCTTGTAAATACTTTGGTGGATCTGAGCTTTGTAGCTCTAATCTAAGAGGGGCTAAAAGGGGAAATACACAATCCTTGCTGTTGTGTAAAGGGCACAGGACAAAGGGTGAGATAAAAGGGAAATACTGAGCTGCCACCATGTCTTGGTGGGGGATTTTGGAAAAGTCACCATGGGATTGCCTTGCCCATGAGTGAAGCTGGAACCTCAAAAAATCAGGAATGACCTGTCCTGGTAGAAAGTGTCCCTGCCCATGGAAGATGGATTGGAATTAGATCATCTTTAAAGTCCCTTTCAATTCAAACCATGTAGATTCCATGATTTTATGAATCCATTATTTCCTGCATTTTGGCACAGAGGATTTAGGATTGTCTGTTGTGACAGGGGTGGAAGCAGCTGGAAATGGGGATTAGATTGTTCAACACCATTTTTTTCTCTCCTTGATGCAGAATGGGCTTTAAACCACCCACTTCCCATTTTATCACAGAATCAAGAAAGCAAATTTTACTCTATTTTTTTTTTTACTCTGTGCCCATCCAGACCTCTTCAAAGACAAGAACTGAACCTGGATGAGGAGGGAAACCCCACAAACCCCTGAATCAAAGGGAATCTCTCACCCAACCAGGCTGCAGTTCCTGGTACAGTTCAGTTTTCCAAACCCATCTTTCTTCCAGCTCTGTGGCTGCACCTCACTTCTGGCCCCACGTCTGTACAGAAGTTTGCACAACAGGAATCTTGTCCGAGCTAGACCTGAGGCCAACCAGTAGGAAAAAATGAGTGTGAATCTGCCTCTTTACCATATTAATCATTCCTGTACCTATCACATCTCCCTCAGAACACCACAGCTCATTAGAGGGAGACAAATGCTAACAGAAAAGGATAACGAGTGTCAAACCACCAGAAACGTGAGATTCCGGCCTGAGGAGAAACGAGTGTTATTCACAAACTTGATCTGATCCCAAAACGTGGGAGGACATTTCTCCCCACCTTCACATCCCTGTGGTGCACAGTGAAGAGGTCTTACAGGGACCTTCAAAACCCTGTTAATTTGTGCAATTTGGTTGCAGGAAATCTGAGTTTATCTGCTTTTGTTAATATTTTGATACTTCCTGTGAAAAATAGCTCAAGAGAATCTAATTAAACCAACACACTTTAACCTTGTTTGATTGGGGCTGGTGTAATGTTGAGCTCACTAATTTGCAAAACTAATGAGCGCAGTCTGACCCAGAGTTGCTTTTTACAGTGTCAATTTACCCAGGAAGTCTGGAAAGCTGGGGCTCTTTACTTCTTTTTTTTTTCCCAGTATTTGATTTGGATGTGTTGAGCTGAAGCCCCAATTAAAATCCTGCAAAGCCAAAGGATTGCAGAATTCTGCAAAAACATAACCAAGTTTCAAAGTCTTTTTTTCTCCTTTTGCTCAAAGACACTTGGTGGGGTCTAAGCCAAGTCCTTGCTTTGTAAGTTTTCCATCAAGAGTGGGAAGAAAGAGGAAGAAAGTGAACAAATCCCTGCATGAGGGAAGTAAAACTGAAGGGGACAAGCTACAGACAAATTTGTGATTTTCCTTTCCCTGACAAAACCCATCTCCCACAAAACCAGAGCTGAATTCACTTTCTTCTCTGGTTAAGATAACACTGAAATGTTTTCCAGGAGTGCTTTTTATACAATGATTTTTACTGATTTTTTTAAAGGAACAATTTCAGATGGATTTTTTCCCCCCCTTTGATGCATTCAGATGTTCCATTTTCATCTTAGCTCTACATAATCATACCACAATATACAGATTATAGAGATCTAATGTTTCTTTCAGGCCTTTAATGTGCTTCTGAATTAAATTTTCAAGGTCTGGTCCAGTTAAAGAAGAAAATAATACATTTATATAATAATACAATTATATACATTTTGGGAGATACAGACACTTCACCTTTCATCAAACAGTGAATGGGAGCAAAAAGAAAAATATTCTTTCAAATGCACTTAGTTTTGTGCAACTTAAATCTCAGCAAGTCCTCTGAGTCAGAGGAGAGAAATCCACTTTTCTAATGTTATTTTCTGTATCTAATTCAAGACAACTCATTCACAAGGAAACTCCTATGTCACCCAAAGGAGATTAATCCCTTTCCCAAATCTGCTGATGAGCAAATTCCAGGCAAATCTCTCTGGAGCTGGGAGCACAAGTGGTGAAAGTGGACACCAGACCTGTGATTTTCCCTCACAAGCAAAGGCACGAGTTTGGTTCCTATAAATGAATTCCCGTGCACGGGGAAAGACATTTTTTTCTGGAAATCTCTGAGGCAGGATGAGCCTCTGGTAGATTCATTTCCTAAATGCTCAAACAGCTTCCCTTTACTCCTCATCTCTGCTCTTCAAGAGGAGGGAGCAGAGAGAGGTGACCCTGAAGGTTCGGCAGCAGAACAGGCACTGCCCCTGCTCTTCACGGACCTGAGGATTTGGGAATCACAGGATTTCATCCCCCCGCAGCTCAGGGAAACAACTGCAGGCTGTCAGGACAAAAAGCATCACAAAACACGGGAAAGTGGAGCTGGAAGGAACCTCGTGGGTCAATGTCTGTGAAATAACAGCAAAATCTGGGAGGAAAACGTTCCGTCAATGGCAGTGTTGTACACGAGGATATCAAGGGCTGCTAATTTGTCCCAGACATAAATATATTTAAGAAAGCTAAATAAAACCTCTCTGGCACTAATTAAACTTTGACCCCATTCTCAGGGATGAATTTTAATTGCAGCACACTGCATAGCTTTGATTGGATTTCCTTCTGTTGGATGCAATTGCATTTAAGCAAATCACATCCCATCGATTGGGGGTTGTTTGGAGCAAATACTATTTATTTCCTCTGCAGCAAATTATTTTTAATGGAATTCCTGGAATTGCATTTAAGTGTGTTGCAGTTAGTCGAAATAGATTGAATTAGGGCACGTTGAATGAAAAACCACTGAAAACAGGCCGGAATTAAGTTGCATCAAATTTTGTTAAATTTAATGGGACAGTGAATTGCATTTCCACTGAAGCAAGGACAGGGAAGCAAGGAAAGCAAAATGAAGGTTGAAGGGGAGTCATCAGAGAAGGGAGGAAGCTGGAAGCAACTGGAATAGGGAGCTGAAGGCAGCAGCAGTGCTAGAATATATTAGAGATAACACATTATTACACTAAACCCATCTAAATCCTTCTCTGGGAATTCAAGATCATCCAGTTCCAACCCTCCTGCCATGGTCAGGATCATCTTCCACTGACCAGCTTGCTCCAAACCCCATTCTGGCCTTGAACACTTCCAGAGGCATCCACAGATTCTCTGGGCAACATGGTGAGGTCTCACCACCCTCGTAACAAAGAATTTCTTCCTAATATCCAATCGAGTTGGAAAGTCCAGAGGGCAGGATTTGACGAAGAAGCCAATCCCTGCTGATCTTTATTTCTCCTGACAGGAGCTTCAGTGACATCCCATCCAGGAGAAGCAGAGGAACTGGAAGCAGAGTGACTCCAGGTGGAAACCAGGGATGGAGATGCCAAGAGATTTCCATGTCAGCCTGGTGCTCCACAGTCTACGGGAGGCTGGGACGAGGCAAAGAGGCTTGCAAGGAAGTATGGAAGGTTTATTTAATCCCTTCCTTCCTTTCTTCCTTCCTTTCTTCCTTCCTTTCTTCCTTCCTTTCTGAAGAAGGGAGGCATGGGGGAAAGATTCTTACCTGATTTTCATTGGTAATAAAATTAATTTCCCCAAGTGGGGTCTGTTTTTCCCGTGATGGAATTGCTGAGTGATCTCTCCCTGTGCTTATTATGACCCACAAAGTTTTTGTTATATTTTCCCAGGGAGTAACTGGGAGAGGTGATGGACAAAAAATGGGCTGAAAAGTGTTGGAGGGCAGAAAGATCGTTGCCAGGGACTGCAGGAATCTCTGCTCTGGTGCCTGGAACACCTCCCTCCCTCCTTCTTCACCCCTTGGTGTCTGCAGGGCCGTTTCTCTCAGTCCTCTCTTCACCAGCACATCTGCAGGTCTTTTTTTCCCCTTTTAAAACCTGTTATCCCAGCAGTGTTCCCACCATTCCTGATAGTCTTGTGCTGGTTGGAGGCAAATTTGGTGGAAAATATCCTCTAGCAGAAGGCAAATTACAACCACCCCTCCCTCAACCTGGTTTGGGGAAATAAAAGGAATTTTTCCTCTGAGGGAAATGAGGGAAAAAAACCCTATTTATTTAACAAACACACTAGAAAAGAATAATAATGCTAAATAATAAAATCTCTCGCTGTGGAGAGAAACCTGGGAAGATTTTAGAGTCCTTCTGTGGGTGAGGTCTCTCTCCTCCTCCTCAGAGCTGGGTCGGCCTGGGCCCCCTCCAGACCTCGGTGGAAAGTTCTCCCAGTGTGTTCTGGTATTGTTGAACCGTTCAGAAAAGAAGAAGAAAAAAAGCTGAAGTCCCAGAATAAAAAAGTTTCACTTTCTGTCTCTCCCTTCCGAGAAGAAGAGCCAAGAGCTGGGAAAAGCTGGCAGGTGCTTTCCTCTGCTCCTCTCCCTGCAGCAGAAGCCCACAGAGAGATCACAGCGTCCTTGGAGCACAGAACGGCTCTGAAAAAGTTTGTCTGGCTTTTTTTTTTTTCTCTCACACCCAGTTCTAAAGGCACAGAAAGGCCCAGGATTCATTTTCTGGGCACAGAGTGGCGATAGGGGATACACATCATAAAGTCACCCCAAAACACCTTGGCCAGCTGCAGATCCATCCTGGAGCCAGCTGGAATTAGCTCTATTGGACACTGGGGAAGCCTCTGGTAGTTTCTGATACAAACCATCCTTGAAGCCCCTCACTATCAAAAATTTACCATGCAGACCCAATTTCCCTGGTAATTCAGAAGGTATCAGCTACAGGGGCACCATGAGCTACCCTCTGTGCAAATCAGAATGTTTCAAAAGCTTCAGGAGGCTTTTAAAAAAATTATTATTTGTTGTTGTTAAACTTTTTCTCCACTACTTTCTTCCTATTCATCCAATTAATTGCTTGGAAGGGAAGCCTGCTCTTATCCCGGCCCATGGCAGGGCGTTGGTACTAAATGATCTCCAAGGCCTCTTCCAAGCCAAATTTTTCCACGATTCTATAAAAAAAAAATACAATCTGCATTTCTTCCAGCCCAGTCTGAGCTGTGTAATTCCTAAACAGGAATATTTATTGCTTGTTTGTGGATTTATTCAGCAGCAACTTCGGGGTTTTTTCAGTGTTAACGGCACTCTCAGCGTGGCAGCATTTTTGGTTAAACCCAGCCAGCTCTGCCAAGCTGCACGTCACAAAGAGAGGAAGAAGTTCAGCCAGTCTGTGCTGTCAGCCAAGGCTGATCTCCCCTCCTTGCCCAACCATCACTCGTTGCCTCCTCGGTGTTTAATTCTCCCATTTTGCACGTTGTGCCAATTTTGGAGTGCTCTAAATGTCAGCGTAACGCAACAGTAACAGTTCATATCGTCGTTAACTGGGAGGCTGAAGGGAAAAGGAATCAGAGAGCAGCAATTCATTAGTGACGCTTCTTTATTTCTTGCTGGTAAACGGGGTTTGTCTCCGTGCAGCTCTGAAGAGAGTGGCCCTGGTAAAGATGCTCCTTTAACCCTAAAAATGAGGAAATATGGGATGAGAACACTCTGCCGTCCTTGGGCCTCCCAGAGAGTGGCTCTGGGAGTAGTTCTTTGTGACTGATTGTCCAGAACCCCTCAAAATTAGTGGAATCATGGAATGGTTGGTCTTGTGATGCCTTGAGTGGCTACCTAGAAACAGAGCCTAGACAGGAATGAGGGAATAAAGGTCAGTATTTATTGGAAAGGCCTTCAAAGGTGCACCCTGGGAGCCAAAGACTACATCCAAAAATGGACCCCAAGATGGACAACGAGTCACGAGTTCCCCACACCTTTATAGGTTTGGTTCATTTGCATATCAGCATAAATTTGCCAATTAAAACTTTAGCTAATGATGTAATTTCCCCTCAGCTTGCCCCCCTTTAGAGGCTTTTGGGCCCAGGACAGTCTGGGTGTCCTTGGAGAGCAGGCCCAGAGAGGTTTTGTTCTGTCCATCTCAGCATGAGAGAACAGCAGCTCACAGGCTACAAGGCACTGCAGAGTTACACACCAAGCAACACAGGACTTGAAAATTATAAGAGTGAAAACCTAAGGCATCAGCTGAACCTTAAAGATCTTCGAGTCCCATCCCCTGCCATGGGCAGGGACACCTTCCACTATCCCAGGCTGCTCCAAGCCCCATCCAAACTGGCTTTGGACACTTCCAAGGATGGGGCAGCCACAGAATCCCTACACAACCTGTGTCAGGGCCTCACCACCCTCCCAGGGAAGAATTCTTTCCCAATATCCAATCTAAACATACTGTCGGATAAACAGCTAAATTTGTCCTCAACTTTAGCATAAGACACCGGCCTGCAGTGAAACATTTACATCCAACGAGGTGGTCATGGCTAGTCAGGAAGAGGAATTGTTTATGTGCAGCATTCCTTAAAGAAAAATTACTTCAGACGTACCCCAAAGCTGTTTCTTATGCAGAAATCTCAGTAGGAGAACAGCAACACCAGCTTTGGAGTCAAATCCCAGCGGATCCCAGCAGGCAGACAACCAGATGGCAGGAACTAATTTTGTTTAAATAATTAGGGAAATTAATAGGTAAGTTGGTAGAATAAAGGCATCAGAGGACATGGATGGCTGCATGGATGGACAGGAATGAGAGATGTGTCTAAAATAAGAAAGATGTCACCTTGTTTCTGGCCCAGGAGACTCCAAGTCACACAAATGTTTTTTTCTAACATGCCACAGCTTCTGCTTTATTTCATATAAATTCTGCCTGCGGTGCCATCCCGGACTCACACAGCAAAGGTTCCTGGCTGACATTTTAAGAGATGAAATAAGGAAATACCTAAAATAGTTTGGGGTTTTTTTTTTAATTCAAAAAGAATTAGTTTGCATAACCACAGAAGCAGAAGGAATAAATGAGCGTCTCTGTGTGTGTATTATTGCACTTTGCACAAGCTTTGCTTTTCCAGCCCTCTAGTGGAAAGGGAGAGGTATAAGGAAAGGATTTTCAGGATTCTCATCCTGGTGGAAGTACTGTTTCACAGAGAAGCATTACAGGGGAACAGACGTCCAAGACCAGTTTTTCACTGCATGGTGCAGCTTCTTCCCACTTCTCACCTCCAAAGCTGCTCCAGAAAACCTCACAAAGAGGTCTTGGCTTTTTGTGACAATGGATTCATGGAAACATCAAGGTTGGCCAAGACCTCCAGGATCATCAGGTCCAAACGAGCACCATGCTCATTAAACCACACTGTGAAGTGGGTTTTTGACATTTCCAGGGATCGTGACTCCGCCACTTCCCTGGACAGTCTATTCCAATACTCAGCCACTCTTTCAGTGATGAATTTTTTCCCAATGTCCAACCTGAACCTCCCCTGGCACAACCATTTCAAACCCTTGCATGTGTCTCGTGGATCCAGGTGCAGGCCAAGTAAAGGCTGTGTTGGCAGTGGTGTCCATGTGGAAGGCTGCAGGATTTGGGATTAAACAAAGCTTCCAGTGAAGTTTCCTACAAACCTTTGCTCGCAGGGAGCAGCACTATGTAAAATATTTTTGAGCTTTAATCTCCTTAGAAGTTATACCAGGGGCCAAAGCAATAATTAGAATATAAATATCTTTTATAGAGGCTGCAAAGCGTTGGTGGGAAGAGGGGGGGTAATATGTAAAAATTGAGTTAGTGGTGTAGGGAAAGTGAAGAATTGGTTATGTGATGCGGAGGAAACATGGGAAGAATGAAAATGAAAGGACTCTGCTCCTGAGTTAATAGTGCTGATGGATGAAATGCCACTGGCTGAGCACATCCCATCTTGTTATGCCTCTGCTCTGAGGCAAACGGAGCTTGAACGGCCTCCCTCCCCCAGAGAGCAAATAAAAGAGATTTAATTCAAACAAAAGCTGCTGAGGACAAACAAGGGGAAGAGATACAGTGGGAAATGGGCAAGGAAAAGTGAAAGGAGATAGACGGGCAGTGTTAAATGAACAAATAACACACTGGCAGTGGGATACCTGGGCAGGGCTGAATTACCAGAATGGGGAAGGAGCAGTCTCTGGACGGGCATGGCAGCCAAGAATCGACTGCTGGCAGATCACAGAATCATGGAATCTTCGAGTCATTAAGGTTGGGAAAGACCTCCAAGGTCATCAAGTCAGACCCTCAGCCAAACAGCACCGTGCCCAATAAACCACGTCAGGAAATGCCAGGGCAGCTCCTTTTCTGAACACTTCCAGGGATGGTGACTCCACCACTTCCCTGGGCAGCTTGTTCCTGATGAAATTGTCCCCAGGCCACCCTGATTCCAATCCACCACTGGGAGAAGATCAGAAGCATCCCCTGAACTCACCAGTACCTTCCTCCCTGGTGTATCTCCCTTTCTCTTGTGCCTGGGCTGTGGTTGATCGCACGAGGCAGAAGCCACGGGGTGTTTGGTGGCTTTGTGCTCAGGGAATGTGCTCAGGAATCTTTTCTGGTCTCAAACAGTCCCTGGTCAGCCCTGAAGCCTGCAGAAATCCCTTGTGTTTGGGTTCAATCCACCTCCCCATCTTCCCTCCCTTTATTGTTCACTGGCAGCACATGAATAGTCTGACACTGCCTGGGTATCAGAAAATTGAGTTTGCAATTTTTCTGGCTTATAAACCATAAAAAAACCCAACTGTTCAGAATTTGCTTTTCCCTGCTTCTACCTTATCACTCTCTTTCTTTGAGAAGTGCAACTCACTTTGCATGCAAGCCCAAGACTTTTTGTCTTTGAGCAGTTTCGCAGATAAGCAAAGAGAAGTGGGTGAAAAAAACCAAATAATTCGCAACTTATTTGAGCCTGAGAGGGAAAAAGAGAGAGCAGGGGGATGATGACAGAGCTTCAGCAGTAATTCACAGTCAGAACTTAGTGAGGGATGGCTGTCTGTGGGTCACAGCAGTGGCACAGCACTTTTCTGTCTTCTGCCCCTCCTTTTGGGAAATTAAAACCTTTTTGAAGGTGTGGCCATGCAAACAGGTGCGGATCCATGCACTGAAAAGCTGAGGAGGCTGCAGTGTATCTCAGCCAAACATGGGACAATGACAGAAGCAAAGTGAGGTCACTCCTGCAGCAGAGAGGAAAAAATACTTTGAAGGATGGGACAAGGCCTTTGCTCTCATTCTTGGTGAAAAATCTGGATAACTCTGATAAAAATAAAGATATTGTCATAAAGCCCATGAGAAACCGCATCCAGACCTCCCTTTCCTCTCAGGCTATTCCTTTGCTTGCTGAGTAGTTCTTGAGTGAGATATTAGGAAAAATTTCCTCACCAAAGGTGTTGTCAGGCATTGGAATGGACAGCCCAGGGAAGCCGTCCTGCTTTTAAAAATAAAAATTGTGTGGAGGTGGCATTTGAGGACACGGTGAACGTGTGGTGGTGCTGGGTCCATGGCTGGGTTCAGTGAGCCTGGCTTGATCCCTTTCCCACCTCAAATCCAGCCTAAAACTCTTTCCATGACCTCTGCTAACACCTGCACGAAGACACTTTTCCCTCGTTGAGACAGGTTTATCTTCTCTCTGCCCAGCTCTCAGGGATTTAAAATCCAGGGCACTCCGAGGCAGCAGCACCCACCAGCTCTGTTTTCCTCCTGGACAAATCCACCTCCAGGCAGGCTGGAAACAGGAACCAGCTGGCACCAGTGACTCCATCACTGCTCTGTCCCAGCAAGCCAGCATGGAGCTGTCACCGCCTGAGAAGGGGGAAAGGTATTTTGATATCAGCTCACAGCAACAGTGCAGATGCCAGAGGCTTTGTTTCTTGTGTCTGGGTTTGTGGGGTTTATTTTTAAATTCCTTTCCTTTTATTTTCCCCTGTTCATTTCCTCCTTGCTACCAGACTGTTTCCTATTTTTCTCTTCATGTTTTACGTGCTTTCTTCAGTTTTGTTTTGAACCATCTCCCTCTGGAATTCTTGCCCCTTTCCACCACATTTTACCTTTAAACAAGATGCTGAAGTTCTGCACCTCTGTGCCAGAGTTTAATTCCAACCTCAGGCCCCACAATCCTAACCCTTGGTTTAAAGATGAAGGTTTTCCCAGAGTTAGGGCAGCAGCTTGTTCACAGCCTGTGTTTCCGGGATAGGGATTGGGAAAAACAGCTCTCTGCAGGATAGAAAACTCAGCCTGACACCCCAGGAGGATTCTCCAAGAGATAATTTAGAGAAACATCTGGGTGCTTCTCCCTTTTCTCTCCAGCAGTCCTGCCCAGGCCAGGATTGGGTACAACACCCTCTGCAAGGCTGCCCATTTTCATCCAGGAGGGAGAAGGAGAAAGAAGAAAGAAAAATGGGTGTCCTCGTGTCACTTTTGGTCAATGTCCCACCTCAGAAAAGACCTAAAATAACTTAGAAAGAAAAAAATCATGTACGTCTTTCTTCATCCCCTCCTGTATCTGCGATAGGATAAACTGGACAACAGGAAAAGAAAATTACTTGCTGACTTGTCATAGAGACTTAGAGAAAAGTCTTTGAGACTTCTGGAAATGGTCTGGGTGGAGAATGGTTGGGAATGTCAAGTTTGGAAGTCTAAGAAGTAGCAAAGGTTAGGAGAAGGATGGCAAGTGTTGGTGACCCCAAAATTTCCAGCTCGTGTCAATCCTAGCCTTAAACATGTGGCTTTTAGCGAAACCCAGGTCAAGAGATAAAGGAGTGAGTAAATCCTGAGGACCAAGATGCTGCTGCCCTTCACCTCCTGCAGGTGACGAGGCCTAAACCTTGAGGGAGAACCCAGGAGGGGGGAGTGGTGATGTCCCTTCCCTGCTGCGTTGTCAGGGGCAGAGCAGTTCCATGCAAACATCTTCATGTCCTGCATGGACAGTTCATGGGATGAGAAACTTGTGGATGTGTGTCTGTAAGGGTGTGAATGAGTGAAATCGGTTTCTTGGTTTTAATTCAGCTCTCCTTGAGTTTTTAATAGCTGCAGTTTAATGGCCTGTACTTGGGAGCACCATTGGTGACCTCTAATTCCAGTCTGGTCACGGAAGGGGCGGGAGATGGGGATGTGATGTGGTTTAATCCCAAGTGACATCTAATTATCACACAGCCTCTCTCTGACTCATCCCAGAGGGGTGGAGAGGGGAATCAGGGAAAAGCAAAAACTCGTAGGTTGAGATAAGAGAGGTTTAATAATTGTAGCAAAGTAAAAGATAATAATACTGGTGGTAGTAATAATAATAATAATAATAGTAATAGTAATAATAATAGAATAGAGAGAAAAAGGAGTAAAACTCAAGACCAAGGAGTGATGCCCAATACAATTGCTCACCACCTGCTGACTGATGC